>JANAVB010013600.1:6331657-6360305 GCA_029216955.1 Iris pallida | reverse complement strand
TGATTCATGACTTGTGATTAAGATTTATGACTTATGTAATTAAGCATAGGCCCATGACTTAAGCCCAAACCCACCATGGCCGGCCACTTAGGGTTTTCCACCCCTATTAATGCCTCTTCCATTGTTCTTGCTCTTTTGTGCTTGACCTAGTTTTTAGAAAGAAAAGGTAATTTCCCACCTTCCTAAATTTCTAATAAATTCATTTCAAATCCTTTTTGACTCTAGTCTTTGCATTAGGACCTAATTATTGTTATTTAATGTTGGTGGAGATTTATCAGTTTTTGTACAATCTGAAACTTGGGAGTTGATATTTGGATTCCTTCCATTTGGGGCTTTCTTTGAGTTTGACACTCAATAGGTATACCACTCAAACCCATTCTTTTTCTATTTTCTTGCATTTAGGGCTAGATCTAGATGTCCCCTAGCTGTCCCTAGAGTTGGGTTAATTATTGTCCATTTGGTGTCGTATTGGACACGTGTCATAGTGTATAGAAGGTGTTTGTTTTAAAATGCCTCTTAGGAAATTATTTTTGTGTTTTGTAAAAACTAATTACATAGATTCCTAGATTTATATGTGTATGTAAATATTTTGAAGACTGAATTTTTTTAATGCGTTTTTGTGTCGGTTTGGTGTTGGACACGTTGCACGGGGCTTCGGCTAAGTGCCCTGCTGCCCGTGTCCTAGTTCTCATGGACACGCTACCTCTTGACACCAAAATTGGTGTGGACACTCCCTGGGTGACTGACACGAGGCCTATAAAGTTTCGTAGGATCTCATTTAGTAGATGGTGGATATTCGACCCGCACGTATTTTGCACTGTCGTGCACAGTCAGCCAGGGACCCTCTGACACAGTGTTTGTGTCCCACGAAGACACGTATGGACACATTTCAGGGTGACCTAGCCCTAGACCTATTCTAGGTGAACCTATAGGCACGAGCACGAGTCCTAATTCGTGTCGTGTCGTGTCCACGAGTAATGTGCACACGTGCACGATGATTGTGTGCACAGTTTTGTGTTTTGTGTTTGTGTGGTGGTTGGACACGATTCGTGTCCATTTCTTGGACACGAAGACCCCCTCTGACACTGACCATATGTGTCATTTTACCAACCCTAATTTGTGTGTTAATTGATTGATTGGTATTCGATTTGGTTTTCCATCTTTTTCCTGATACTCAAGAACTGATTTGAGATTTCAATGTATTATTAACCTATTTTGTGGTTTAAATTAATTTTTGTACACCCATTTATAATCTGGGAATTAACCTACATGTTAGGATTGTTATTAGCACAGGATTTCAGCTTTCGATTTCAATTGGACCTTGGGTTTCAGTTGACTGATACTCACTGTCATACTCATTAATACCCAACTGTCATTTGTAAACCTGAGAACAATGGAGTTGGACTCTGCCTTATACACTATTCCTGAGACTGAGTTAACACCCTAGTACACCACTGATTTGCCCATTCATGAACACATTGTATGTACACAAGCCTATGACACTAATCTTACATTGACACATTTACACACATCTATACACTGATTGTTCCCATGTACACACTGTTATAGACCTGGGTTTACAAACACACTGTCACACACATAAATTTGAGAACCTGGAAATCTGAGATGATATCATCACTCACTCACTCACTCCTATACTCACACATTGATGATATGATTCACACACTTTGCACTCACAAATACATATTGAATTGTTACACCAACATCTAAGAAAGGGTTGACACACGCACATGTAGGACTGAGATTAATGATGTTTTCTGTTAACCTATAAAGCTGGAAATTTGAAATTGGTATACACATATGTTATATACCACACATACACAAAATTTGGAATGAATTATTGCTCACCTATACATTATGTTCACTCACACACTCACACCAAGAAAACTGAGAACCATATTGGTTCACATGAGACTCACCTAACACTGAGAACTATGTCCATACTTTCCTACTAAAATTTCCTAGGACTGATTACTGAGAACAGGATGCATAGCCATTTCACACATACACACATACATATGCATGATTTTCCCCTACTTGTCTACATGTATATGTATAATATATAGATAACTTAATGGGATATGTGATGTAATAGATATTGCTAATGATATATATAAAATGTGTAATAGATATATGGAAATTGTATGTGTATGCCTATATAGGTATATGGCATATAGTCTAGGTAGCATAGCCTATGGTATCCTTTGTGTAGTCTTGTGTATATAGAATATGCACATGAGTAGGGTCATGTAGACTGGTGTGACTTGTATGGGTGTGTACTTGCTAGGATAGACTGGTTAGGCCTAGTGAGACTTAATTGGGTCTAGGTGACCTAGTTGACCTAGCATTGACTAGTTAGTTGACTGAAGTTGACCAGGGTTGACTTTAGTCTAGAATTGACCAACATCATGTAGAATGCATCATAGTAGCTTATTTTACCAGTTTGGATATGTTGTGACTTGTACGGTTCTGATTAAGAGCCAGACACCACTCCTCGGGCAGTATTTCTTTCAGACACTCAGGAGATCAGGCGAGTACATTCTCTGACCGTTTCATACTTGCTTGGAGTATTTTCTTGCTATAGATTATCTTACTTGATGCTGACACAATGGAAACTGGATTAGTACTATATGGATCTTTTTATACTATGTTATCCCCCTCGGGAGCATCAGATACATCATGTCATGTGCGTTTCACTTTCATCATGTATTCTTGTGCTTTCACCATTAATGTGCACTCTCGTGATTCATGTACTCTCATGTTCACGGAGCCCCCATGTTTATATTCATGTGCACCCATTTATGGGCCTCCATGTGAAATCATGTACAATAACATAACTTGAAACATATCCTTGTGTATTGATTGGGGTACGGGTGAGTAAATAGTCATGTGGACAATTTCCAAAGTAGTGTAGCCATTTACAATCTCTATGTTTATTATCAAGCGTTCACATGTCTAGCTTGTACTCTAATCAATAGTTCACTGTAGCTCTTTACTTATAGTAGATATTTCACTACATTCTTCTCTTTTATCCATGTATACTCTTCAGCGTTTTATGTATCTTACTTTATTGCTTGTATTATATTCTGTTATGATATCAACTGCGTGAGATATACTGTGTTCGCTCCAGTCCTGACTGGACCTGTAAAATATTATAGATAATTTTGAGGAGCTGTGTCCCACTTATTATGGAGCAGGCCTAGACGACACATGCGAGCTGGACCCTCAGGAGGACCCAGCACTTGCTGATGATACTATCCCTATAGACTAGGCTAGTTAGCTAGGCTAGTTCTATTTATCTTTATGTTTGCTGGATACACTTGTATATATTTGGAGACTGTATTCTGGATTGTGGAGTTGTCTATCTTAGACTTTTGGCACTCTCTTATCTGTATTATCATCTGGGATTCTGTGTTATCATCTATTCTATCTTAGCATATTTTCTTCCTTAGTTGTAATTGAGTTGTACTTTATCATGTCACCTCCATTCAGAGTGTATATACTGTAAAGGTTTCTTATAACTGTTAGATGTATGTGACTAGGACAGCGTTTCTACCGCCGACACTGTGGCGTAGGCGGACGTACCCACGTCGTACCCTTACTCTAGGGTGTAGGTCGTGACAAAGGACTCTCTGGCGGAGTCGTACAACAGGACAGTCAATGCAATGGACATCTAGGAATCTGTAGATACAAGACAGATGAGAACAGAAACAAGATCCACGTGACCGAAAAGGTCTGGAGGATGCGGTTTGAGGACAACAAAATCATGTTGTCTCAAGTCAAGGAGTTCCTTAAGTTACGTCAGAAGCTGGCGAATGATGGCATGTCCTTGGTCGATACTTTTATCGTCGAGGGTATTGTTGCCAAGCTCCCACCGGGTGGAGCAACTTCATCGCGGACATACACCGCAAGAAGATGGAGGTGAATCTGGAGCGCCTCTTGCACTGGATACATGTTGAGGATGAGTTGAGAGCTCAACTCAAAGTGGACACCTTATCCAAGCAGATGGCTAAGGCGAACATGGTGCAAGGGAAGAAATTCTAAAGGAAAGTAGAAGGCTCCCTACCAAAAGAAGAAAGACGTTCACCATCTGAAGGTAAAGTCGGCTCAGTTTGTAACACCCCAGTCCCATAATACATAGGACTAAGTACGTCAGCATGCCAGCCGCACATATACGAAGAATACACCAATATGTGGTATCCTCATATTTGTACATAAGTTGTAAATGATATAACTGATAAGCCACAATATAAAAAACTATATCTCATCCACAGCTCAACACAGAATGAATAATAAGTCTCAATAATAAGAGAAATCAAGACATAGCCGGGTGGACAGACCCACTCCAAACAGCTATGAAAAATAGTCTCAAAAATAGCGTCTGATCTCCTCAAAACAGAAAGATGATGATAAAAGATGTCTACTACATAGTCTCAGATAATAAGAAGAAAACTAAGTATCAGTGGAGATGCCTCATCATCGACGTAAGAAGGATCCAAAGCTTCTCCGTACTCCTGGGGATAGTCCTGCTCGTCTATTCCTGGAGAGATCACCAGGTCCTCAGAGGGACGTAATAAGATACAGAAAAATATACCAAAATAATGAATGTGAAAATATGCCACTATGACGCTACAGGTTTCTAACAGTCTATGTGAGATGCACTTTGAGGACAACGTTCTACATAGGAGCTGTAGGATCAGCAAGTAATAAAGAGTGGCCGTCAAGTAGCGCTCATCCGAGACACTATCGGTCGGGCAACAGGTAGTGCTCATCCGAGTCACTAACAACCCATAAATGTGTGTAAAAGGTAAATGTAGCCCCTACGCTAGTAGCTGTCCCTCCCCCCGATGTCATATCCAAGATGTATCCACAACCTGTCCAGTTGGCAAACTGCTACGGCTTCTAACTCGACACACTAGTAGCAGTTACCTATCGTCGTACGACCCATACGTATCGATGGCCAGTCGAGTACGCAGGTCTGTGTCCTATACAACTCACTCATCTCATGATACACATGTGACAAGGCCATAGAAGATATAAAAATATCCCACACTCATATGGTGGTCAAATAACACTAGGTCGACATGCAAAATAAGATATAAAATAACAGAACGAAATCTAGTCGCTTGTACCCAAGTGTGACTTGACGCATAATATAACAAAAGGGCAAATAAGAGAAATAAATGTGCAATAATAAAATATACTAAAAATAAATAAGCAAAATCAGAATCCATGGCAAGGTATACTTGCCTGGTGGTTGGAAGGTGTTTTGACGACGTCCAGTAGATGAAATCGACAAGTGAGAAGAAGCTACAAGAGTAGAACCTCCGCAAACGTTCCCGGATGCTGAAACAAGCATCAAAATCATTCCTGGTGTAAATGATATATCTAGGAAATGCCTGTCCGACAGTCCAATTCTGGAACAGGGGCATGATCGTAATTTCGGGTCAAACGATGTCCGCCGTTGGACCTGCTTTGCACCGAAATACATGCCAAATCCTATGGTCTCTAAAGTCGTTAAACTATATGTCTACATATTCGGTTTTTCGAGACGAACTCAACGGTATGTCCAATTTTAGATTCCAATGAGCCGTGCACAAAATCGCCATTGAATTCCATCATGGGGCCCGTAAAACGGCGATCGGTCAACGGTCTCAGAATCGGACCAAACTTGGCTCACAAGACCAAAAAAATATTTCGAGCCCAATGGCACAAGTTTCGTCAGTTGACGAGTGTGCACAAAGAAATTGAGAAATTTGGAAAAAGGTCGATACGGCGTTCTGACGGATACAAGTCCAATTCGTCACGCGCACGCGACCAATTTGAATTCCGTCAAGCCCACACGTCCATAAAGTCGATACGCACCTTTCGGTACTTTCGGTTTGTGACGGGTTCGTCCGGTTGTCGGGGCGGACCTCGTATCGAAGTTCTTAATGTTTTAAAAACTGAATTTTTTGAGATTTTAAAGAGATTTAACTTGGAATTTATTGCAGAATAAATAAATCTAAATGATGGCATTTTTAGGGGGATAGTTGGGTTTCTAACGGATCGTGATTTGATTAAGAGATGGTCGAGAAAAATACCTGCGAAGTTGGCTCCCGACTGAAGTTGCTGTTGTAACTACGACTCTGTTCGCGGGGTCGGCGGGGTGCGCGCGGCTCAGGGCGGCTGACTCGCGTCAGCGGCGAAGCCCTATTGTCGCGCGGCCGTCGGCAAGGCTGAGGAAGGGTGCGCTAGGGTTAGGAGGTGGCTGTGGGAAGAGGTTGGGGTCGCGGCTGAAGTTGAGGATTGGTTTTGATTTCTCAAAAAAAAAGAACGTATATATACACATAAGTTTTTAATTTGATTTCTTGACCAAATTGAATCAGATTTGTATTAGGATTTGATTAGATTGGGAGAGAATCTAGTGGGGATTAGATTTGGACGAAATCGGTTTAGATTTGGCGAAGATTCGGATTTGGATTTTGAATTCAAATGGGTTAAATTTTGTAACAGGACTTATGTCTCTGTTGTCGAGCACTTGCTCGGTTTGGAAGAAGGAAGATTGTAGCAGTTTTGCTTATTCTTTTTATTATTTAACATATATATATATTAATATATTAGTATATATATATATATATATATATATATATATATATATAATTATTATTTACATATATATATATAATTAACATATATATATATATATATATATATATAGATATATATATATATCTATATATATATATATATATATATATATTTAACATATATATATTTATTTAACAGATATATATTTATTAATATATATTATAATATTATATATTATATATATAATATATATATATATATAGATATATATGTTAAATAATTATATATATAACATTAAGCAAGTGTAATAATAGGTAAAAATGCCTAAAAAATATATAAAAAATATATCTAAAATTCCCAAAACTATATTGTGGACTACTTTATTAGTATTAGCACAAGCATTTATACCAATACATTAACAAAACCCTGACTTAATTATATTTAACAAAATTTAATATAAAAATATAGTAAATAATTAGGAAAAGATGGGAGTTTACACAGTTCAAGCCCAAGTCTAATAAATCTGGGACTTGTTTCAACTATGACAAGAAAGGCCATGGAAGAGGGACACAAGGAAAAGCCAAAACAAAAGGAGCAAGATGAGTTAACTTTGTTGCTATGATTGCACAGGTTGACTTAGTGGGGTTGACGCAAACTGGTAGATAGGCACTGGGGCCTCATGTCATGTTTGCTCAAAGAAGGAGTAGTTCACCCCGTACCAACCTATTTTTGAGAAGGTTATGGTAGCGAACCAGACACAAGCTTAAGTACTTGGGATCGGGAGGGTGGTACTGCAACTGACTTTGGGGAAGTCGCTGACACTGCAAAATATGAAGCACGTACGGCCATAGCCAAGCACCTGGTCTCGAAAAGTCTGCTCTACAACACGGGCTTGAGAATGGGTTATGCTTATAAAGGAATGTACTTCAGAAAATCTTTCTATACCGAAGGGATGTTTAAACTTCAACTTGTAACTCCTATGAAAAAGTTAATGCAGTTTCTTCTTCTGGTTATTCTCTTGAGTTGTGGCATAATAGACTAGGACATGTTCATTGTAAAAAATAAATAAGATGCTAGTCTAGGGCTTATCTCCAAATGTGGAGGTAAGGAGTTGGAGAAGTGTAAGGTCTGTGCGCAGACGAAGATCACAAAAAAACCATTCAAGCGGGTAAATCAAAGTACAGATCTTCTAAAGTTGGTGCACTCAGATATTTGTGACTTCAAATAGTTTGTCCCATTGTTCCATCACACCACTAGTTTAACTCTGTAAGTTGGGTAGACACCTCACGACCTAACATTTATTTTCTTGTGATCCATATTAACATGATTACTTAGACTATAGCCTTTATAGGACCCTAACTTATCTAGCCCAACAAGCCTTAGATAAAAGACAGTAGGATGAATGTATAGGAACAATCACATGACAAGACTTAGATTCTTAAGGAGCTGAACTAATTCTACTTCTTTCACTCTTACGCTCTCGTGCCTATTTTTACCATCGTGACTAATGCTGCTAAATAGCCTAATTTTTGCAAGCTTACTTTTTATTCAAGCTTGTTCAAGGACATATATTTTATTGGGGGCCCCACTAATATATTGTCTACTCAGAACCGGTACATGATGGTCTGATAAACCTAGTACACTTTGGTTCGCCTTTCACACTATTATCTACGTGGTTGAGATAGTTAAACTTACCCCTTAGAATCTCATCCACTATGCTTGACGATTCTTTTTGAATTATTCGGCCGCCTTTGAACCACGTAGTATTCGATAATATCGTCTTTGAACTCTATATGCTTTCGCTTTCACCTATTTTAGAAGGACGAAAGCGTTGTACTTGAATTTCCTCTAGCTATCCTATCTCTTGTGACCATTAATACTCGATGTGACTATATCTTTGTCTTAACTACTCATCCCTTCCTCGACCTTCTATCACGACTTCCTAATCACTTCAATTAGGAGTAAATCTAATTGTTCTCCTAATCGTGCCATCAACCTACTCCAAGAAAACCATATCTTAAGTCTCTAAATTATTTATATGGATCCACTTAAAAACCCTTAATCTTTTCCTTTTACGTTTATTATCCATGTCCATGATTTATTATCTAAATCACAATTTTCTAATGCTTGCTTATGTTGTTTCTTGCCTGCCCAAGGATTCGTCGAATTGTCATTACCAATATACCCTTGTGCCTTCTTACCCCCTACTTATTCTTAATTTCGAGGACAAAATTCTTGTAAGTTTGGTAGGATGTAAAATTTCTAAATTTTTATATATTTAGTACTGATTTTTTTTGTATTTATACGTCGCATAGTCGTATTGTATGTCGCGCGGGAATTTGCATTTTTTCGTATTTACTCGTCAAGTGCGAATATGTGCGAGGTACATATTTTAGAAAAATAGTTTTGGATTTTATTTTCGGTAATGGTTTCAAAATTATATATAAATTATTTTTATTAAAAGTTGTGAAAAGTATCTATCGAGGTTGTCAAAACTTATTATTTTAGTTATTTATAAAAGGCTATCTTATTTAATAAGTGGTAATTTAGAAAAACTAGATTATGTAAATATTCTACTCGTGTAAAGCGCATGAAAATTATTTCATGTATATTTTAAAATTTATTTTTATTATTTATAATAATTTATTTAGCAAGAAGGTATTTTAAATATGTAAATATTTATGTTTATTTTTGAAATTGTTTTTACCTAAATTATTTAAAGGGTATTTTGGAGATATTTCCTACTAATATTTTAAATATATATTGGAATTTTCGAAATTAATTATTATATAAATTTTATAAAAAGATATTTTGGATATATTTGTGATAAATTAAATTGTGATTTGATTTATTGATTTAAATTAAATAGTTTAATTTAAATGTGCAATTTATCTATATTTAAAAAGGATTTGGATTTAGATATGAATGTATTGGTTTAAATTTAATAATAGAATTATCTATTTGGATTTAAATAAATCCTAGTCTCTATCTACATTGGATTAATTTGATTGAGTTACTTTTAAATCAATTTGAATTAAATAGTAAAAAATCTAAGGGGAATTAAAACTCTTCTTAATCCTTATCTAGGTAAGACTTTTGTAAACCCCTTAATTTTTCAAAATAAATATTTATAGAATTTCTGGATTTTAAATAACTATTATTGACTTCTTATATAATTTGTATTATTTTACATATATTTAGTATAGTGCTCTTGGTGAATTTAGTATAAAGATATATAAAGCTATTTTCTAGTACATTAAGGATCTAAACTATATTATACAATTCTTTTTTCAAAATTTTAGAATTATTTCATAACTTTTATACTTTTTACATGTTATTATATTGTACACTATTTACATAATATGAATAAATATCAAATTAGTATTAGATATTTTAGCTTGTATAAATGAGATTAGATGAAGGTTGTTTAAATATATTAACTGTATTATATCTATAGTAATTTTAAATAATGTTATAGATAATTTAGATAAATATAAACTATATTTTAAATTAATACTAATCCTACTTCTACTTGGAAAACATCTTTATCTATATCCTATCCTAACAAAGCAAACACCAATTTATTTAAATCAAATCCTATCTAATTTACGAGATAAATCTGAAATAAATACCTATATAACCCAATACATCCCCTTCTATCAGCCATAATTCGAATTATTTTTAGTCCAATAGAAATACTAAAATTCGTCATTAGAATTCAGCCCCGCTTTTTAGCAGCAAGAGCAACTGGAACGACGATATCGCCTAGCTCCGAACTCCGTTTTGCCTCCAATTTTTTAAAAGAAGCGTATGAGGTAAGCTTTCCAGAAACATATTTAATAGACAAAATTCGTTCTGTAGATTTCTATAAAACTATTTGAGTATTAGATATCCGAAAAATAAACGTGTTTCAGTATTTTTGCGATTTCGGGAGTTTTCGGAAACGAAAATGCGATCCGTTTAGTTTTTCGGAAAGCTAATATGAAAACCTATGCCATATCCTAATTATAGAATTTATTAAATAAATCTAATAGGTATAGTATTAATTATAATTAGATAATAGACTATTTTCAGCATCCGGAGATGTTTGTTTGGACCTTAGTTCCTCAGCAGCCGTTGTTCCACCTACTTTCCTATCTGATCTTTGCCACCACAGTGCTCAGGACCCAGACAAGTATACCTTGCTAATTAACTGTCAAATTATTTATTTTCTGTATTATTTATTTTGTTTCATATTGTTAGTTTCTTTTGTTATAAACTGTGTGTCCCATCCATACTTGGGTGCAAGCGACTCTATTAGTCATTTTACTTTACTATATGCATGTTAACTTAGTTTTAGCGGACTACCTTCTTGTTGGGGGATATCCTTATATCTTCCTTTGGCCATGACACATACACTACACGATTTGAGACATTTTGTTAGGGGCATGACTTATGGACTGGCCATCTTTATTGTCGTGTGACGGATAGATCGTAACTGCTACGATTAAGGTATAGAGACTCGAGCAGTTACAAAACTGGACGGGTCATGGACATGACTTGGTCAGTGTAGGAAATATTGGGAAGGACAGTCGCTAGTGCGTATGGGAATCCAAACAGGTAAACCATAGTCTCCGGATGGAACTATGACGATTTATTTGCAGATGCCCTCTGACGTTTTGGACGTTACGGACGAATACGGATCACTGGATGCCAGTTACGTACACATAGCCTAAAATCCTACCCATGCGCATGAAAGTTGTCCTCTAAATTGCACATTAGGCGGTTAGAATCTCCTTTGCATATTTATGTCTAGGATAGTCTTTTATATATTATTATTCTGACAGTTCATATTAGCTTGTTCTTTCTGTATCTTGCTACGTCCGTCTGAGGACATGGTTATTCCCCAGGTGTGTGTTCATGATTCACTGCAGGTGTTCTAGCCAAGGCTGTGGTCTTCTCCATTCCTTCGAAGACGATTGCACTTGGTTCATCTTGCCATTTTATGGATCGATTCTTGCACATTTCTTTCATTGAGATAGTTGGTAGTGGACTTTGTCTCCGCCTAACGATTGTATCATAAATGTTCAAGTTGATTTTTATTTTATTATTCTTTTCATTGTGAATGAGATTTAGTTTGTCTTGGATTACTACATTTTACAGCTTATGTATATATACAAGGCCCCTGTACTTCGTATGTATACAGCTGGCATGTTTACGTACTTAGTCCTAAGTATTTTGGGACTAGGGCGTTATAGTTCTCCACAATGGTCGTAATGAAGTATTTCATTACTTTCATCGACGACTTCTCAAAGTACATGTTCGTTTATTTGTTCACCTCTAAAGATAAAGCATTTGAGAAGTTTAAGGACTTCAAGGCTGAAGTTAAGCATCAAACTGGACAATAACTCAAAAAACTTAGAAGTGATCGAGGTGGCGAGTATAGGCTCAAGATTCACATCGTTCTGCAGAGAACATGGAATTATCAACGAGACAACTGCTCCGTACTCCTCTCAATCAAATGGTATTGTAGAAAGAAAGAACAGAACGTTAACATAGATGATGAACTCAATGATGTTGACTGCGGGACTTCCAAATTGCTTCTTGGGTAAAGCAGTGCTTACGGCTACGTTCATATTGAATAGAGTGTCACATGCAACTTCGGAAGTTACTCCTTATGAACTCTATTTCAAGGTCAAACCCAACTTGAATGTCATTCGAGTGTGGGGGTGTCTGGCGCACGTAAAGCTTCTGTATTTAAAGATTCAGAAGCTGGGAACGAGGACTATGAAAACTATATTCCTGGGTTATGCTGTCACTACCCGCACCCAGTGTAGGGGCACGAAAAGTGGGTACGTCTAGCCTATATCGCAGTGTCGGCGGTAGAACGCTGTCCTAGGTCACATACATCTAACACAGTATAAATGTAACTGCATAAGATATACTCTCCAATCGGAGGACGATACAGAAGGTACATCTCAATCACAATTCTAAGGTAGAAGTAGCACGATATGATAGATATGAAATCTAAAATAGAGAACAAACAAACAGAAGAAAATAAGTCTAAGTGTCTAAACATCACAACATCTTAACATCCAGAAATAATACATCTCAAAAGTCAATACAAAGACAAGACAACAAAATAAGATAGACAATCTAGCTAACTAGTCTAAGCAGTAGGGGTGATATCCTTAGCTAGAGCTAGGTCCGCCTGAGAGTCCAGCTCGCAAGTGTCATCTAAGGTTGCTCCATAATAGGTAGGGCAGAACTCCTCGGTGTCATCTGTAATATTTTCAACAGGTCCAGTCAGGACAGGAACGAGCACAAAATCTCTCACACAGTTCATATCATGGCAGAAAATATAAAGCAAGCAATAAAGTAAGATACATGAACTGTAAGAATGTACATGAAAGATAAGAGAGATATGGTAAACTAGAAATATCTGTATGATAAGTAAGAACAGTAAGTGACTAGTGATTCAGAGCACAGGACGGTTATGTAACTGGCACGATGTTATACACAAATAATCTATAGAGGTTATACACGAGTAAACAAATAGAGTAATCACATAACCACTTCTACTCCCCCGTCCCCGATCAAAACACAAGGATCCAGTCAATTTATGTTATTGTACGCGAAGTTTAGTTTGTACATGAATCATGTGAGCACATGAGAGCACACAATTTTATACGATTTGTACACGAATAACACGAATACAAGAAGTACACGATGCCCATGATAAAGTACACGAACACAAATATCCGATGTATCCGCTAAGGGGATTACATCGCGCACATGAAAAGATACATATACTATCAATCTGTTATAATAAGTGTCAGCATCAAGTAAAGCAGTCTAGAGAAAGAATATAGATCCTAACAATTATGAAACGATCAGAGAATGTACTCGCCTGATATCCTGAGTGACAGATGAATATAGATGTCTGAACCAGAGTAACTGAGTCCTATTTAGAGCAATAAAGGTTACAATGTGTTCAATATATGATAATTAAAGTTTATAATGCAATCTACATGACTCTAGGTCAAAGTCAACTCTTGGTCAACTCTGGTCAACAATCTAGTCAAACTAGGTCAACTCTAGTAAAACTAGTCAACTAGTCTAGGATTTGGTCAAACTCTAGTCAACAAGTTCAATTTGGCCTATTGGGTCAATTCTATAGTCTATCTCAAGGTATAGGATGTGGTACCACAAACTACATAACCACATTACACTTTACATATACCCTTACATCAAGTACCCACAATACTTATACAACCTACAACCCAATTTATCTTATAACATATATATATCCAACTCTCATACATATATATACATATATAATCATACACATACTTAGCCTATACTAACACTCATACACATACAACCTCAACCTACATCCCTCAAGTTTAACACTCACTAACTGCCCTCACTCACTCTCATAACAAATATCAAACTTCCCTCACATCTCAGTGGCCAGACTCAAGCCACTGCAGTAGGCAATGGCCTGTTGCTACTGTTGCAAGCTACTGCTACTGGTTCTAAAGTAGCAAAACCTACTACATCCTCTAGCATACTGCTACAACTGCAGTTGCGGCTATTGCTATGCTACTGCAATGCCACCCACTCAAGTCCCCAAATTCTGATACTTAAGCCACTAAACAGATCCAAACCCATCAACCTATATACCACAATATACATACATACAGATATCTATATACAGATTCACAATATATATATATATATATATATATATATATATATATATATATATATATATATACACACACTCATACAAACATATACAAATATACATACATACAAACATATACAAACTTCTAAACCAAATTCGAAATAACTAACATCAACAGAAACCTATAAAGAAACATGCATCCGAAATTCAATTTCGAAACCAAATCACTGAATTCGAACCCAAACCAACATGAAACCCAATTTTGGAAACAAAACTACATCCAGGTAATTAATATGAAAACCTATTTGAAAATATTAGATTCGAATTTAACCTTTGGAACCATTTTCGAAAATACCAACACAACATGTATCAGAAACACTAAATCGAACCCAAAACCATTCAAAAATCAAAACATACATACGTGTCATAGGGGGGTCATGAAGGTGTCCAAGCTGTGTCCAAAAGTGTCATAGAGGCCGTGTCCAAGTACTGGACACGAAAATCACAAAGTATCAGAGAATAGGCAGAGGCAAGCCTTGTGCGCCTATGTCGGGCTCAAATGGACACGACACGGTGCATGATGAGTCTCGTGCTCATTTCCAAGGTTAGGTCGGGTCTAGGGCTAGGTCCTAGGGTGCCTACACAGAGTCCACGTGGTGTTGTGTCGAATATATCAAGCCGTGTCAGTAGCTCGAATTCGACAGGCACAGTGTGGCTCGAAACCACTGCGGGCACAATTTCACACTCGACACGACATGACACAAAACTTTGGGGACATGTTGAAAAACATGTCCCCCACCTTTGTGTTAAGTTTCGTGTGTCCTCGTGTGTAACCTCACTTTTCAAAATTCATATTATATATAAATTGCCTTAATGACAAATTAAATTTTCTTCTTTGTTAAATCTTTTCTAATTGTTTTCTTAAAAATTACTCAATAGAATCAATGGGCTTATCACTAAAGCCCATTCCTTGGCCTGGCAGTCAAGCCTAGGGCTATGTTACTAAAAGGAAACTTCATGGTTCTTTTTACAGTGGATTAGCACCTTACTTCTTATTCTCTGCTCATTCTTTTTTTTAAAAAATTTCAAATCTCTGTTATTCTCTAACCAAAATTGTCGGAGAGGGGGGAGGGGTAAATTCTTGCCATTTTTGCTTGCCTATTCCTCATGCTACTAGCTGTCTATTTAAGCCAATTGTCTCATCTCTATTGTTGAGCCACAATTCTTCATTCTCTAACTTCATCTTCTCCAAACTCTGTTCTGAACCGGCCATGGCGGAGTGAGTTCTGAGGATCGATTCAACCATAACAATCGACAGTGCAAGCTCAGTAAGTAAATTCCTTGACCTCCTTGTTTTCTTGATCAATTTGATCGTTCTGAAGATTAAGCATGATCGAATCAACGATTGGATCGTTCGGTTCAACTCTGGATCCAGCCGATCGACTTCGATCGAGAGTAGAACAGATCGATCTCTGATCATTGTCCGATCATTATTTTCAATGATCAATTATCTATGGAATCAACAATTGGAATTCTGATCACGATGTGTTTCTTTGTTTTCCTCCATGATTTAATTTGATCCTGCATGAAACTTGATTGAAAATAGTTGATTGCATCTTGAATTCTTCTGATCTGGATCTGTTCTCACTTCGAACCTCTGATTGAATAGTAGAGGTGAGTAGTTGTCCTTTCATAGAAATTATTTTAACTTTGTTCTTTTGAATCGGGAGTGCAGATCTCTTGAATCGGGAGTGCAGATCTCTTGATCATTTTCGATCCAGCTTTGGACCAAAGCTATCCTGGTGAGTTAAACTAAACTCTTCTAATCTGAGTTATTTTGTTTCCAATTCGAGCAATTATTTGGTTTGGGTTAAAATTACTAATTAAGAAATTCTAGGTAGGATAATCTCTTCAAGCTTAGAGATCGAGCCTCAGGGAGAATTTCATTGAGGTAAACTCTGTTCATTTCGATTTTATACATCAATATTAGGGGTAGTTGTGTGGTGATCTTGAGCATATCATTAATTGCAGTTTTGGGTTTATAAATCATTTAAGAACAAATCCAATCACTAAGTAACCTTAGCCATTCGAGTGGAGATACTCATCTGTAACTTTAGTCAGGGTCTGTTTTACTTAAATATGTGTTAATCCAAGTATAGCTTGTTGAGAGTAGTTTAAGTTCATACATATGTTTATTGATATGTGGCTGGACAGATAGCAAATACTTGGAATTGTTATTCGTTTCACCAAGGAGTTAATCTTCTTGTTTTTGAGCTGTGAATTGTTTCTTAACTTTAGTATGCACATATTAAGTTTAAGATCTGACCTATACTTTGAGGGAAGGATGGTTATGAAGATGGGTCATTTTCGATTTAAGGTTGATGTTCTCCAGACTGGGAATACATTACATGGCAAGTCCCTGATTGTTCTATCTTAGTATTTTCTATAGGCTAGTATCAGTCTGCAGAAGGTGGGAATGCTAAACTACTGTCATGTGGGATAGCTAAGATTGTCGCAAGAGTAGTGACCTACCTGAGAACCTAAGTCACTGTATCCTACTGATACAGGACAAAGGGGATAACAGCCTACACCTTGAATATTGTATATTGAGAGTCTGAAGAATAATTAAAAGGAAGTTCAGGTTTAAGTATTTATTATAGGTTGGTTGATTGTAGATATTACTGCAGGATAAGTCTCTTCTTGCATGCTCAGTATCTGCAGGAGTCAGAACTACCTTAAACAGGTGGAGAATTGGATAACTAAATTGTGTTAAGGCAAGTTAACCCCTTACTTTGAGTTGATGTCTTTAATATTCGAATTTTAGTTTCCTTCATTTGGAACTTATCTGAGGGGGACCTGGCTAGCTATCACTGAGGGTTATACTTTAATGAATCTGGGTACTGTCCTGAGAATAGGTGAATTCTATAGTGAAGGCTGGAAACCAGTCCTTAACTGCAAGAGTGTATCAATGCCTATAATTCTGAAGATTAATTATAGCCTGAGTTAGACTGTCATATAGGACTGAACTGTTCCCTGTTTGCTAAAGACTAAGTTATATAATGTTTAAATTAGAATCTGTTTTTCTCAAACCTGAGAATGAGCTATAGGACTGATAATTGGATTAATATAGGACTGATAACTGAATTCATATTGGACTGATATCTGAATACATTGGGACTGGTATAGGACTGTATTTATATCCTGATATTGAACTAATATAGGACTGGATTTGAGCTGTGATACAAGCCTAAGATTGTGATCAATACCAGTCTTTCTCAGGGGCTGATTCATGCCATATTTAGACAGATGGTATTACCTATGACTGAGACTGGATGATCAGTGCTATTGTTAAGACTGAACATCACCTGGGAAGAGAGATTGCAACCTGTAAGCTGAGATTGAGGAGTGAATGGCAGTACCTTTCCCAAACTGAGTATACTAGCCTATTTAAAACATGTGCTATGGAAGGGATAGATTAAGTCCAACAGTTGGCCTATGGGTTGTATAGTTTGGAATCAAACCACAGTTTTCTCTAAAACCTGTGTAGTGTAGGATGTTCAGTTTGTTCTTGTGATTTAGATTTACTTTGGGCAAATAATTAGACTCATATAAAATTTGTATTTAGATTGGTGTTGGACTGATATTTAGATTATTATAGGACAAGTATGTGGACTGTTATTGGACTGCTTAAGGACCGGGTTATATAACTCCTAGGTAGAATTTGGATATTAAGGACTGTTTGACCCTAAACTAAGATTGACTAGGTTAATGGTTAAAAAGGGGGGTCACATGCTACTTGAAGTAGTACACTATGATTGGGGGTAATACTTCATGCTCTTGAAATTAGGATGTTTATGTAGCTATAATGGGGAATTGAATTGTAGTATAGATTTTAAGTAGGGTTTAACACTAGTGTATCATGATTAGAATTAGAATTAATCAGTTATTAACCAACTTACAAATTATTACAAACATGAGGATTTCCAGCTCTACTACCCTTTCTCGATCACCCGGAGCCAGGCAAGTATACTCCTCGGATTTGTTCATTTCTCATGTCTTGTACATTCATCCTTGTATCTCCTTGTTGACACGATATATTACTGTATTGTCTGGTTTTATGTTTCATGTATTACTTGTGTCTGGGAGGGGAAATACTATAGATATGTGATCAAACCCTGTTACTATTCATGTGAATAGCTTGGGTCCTGCATCGTGCACGCGAAACCAAAGCCGTACCATTTCATGTTCATTGCATCTACCCAAGCCGATCACATAATCTAGATGTATTTCAATATTGCACATGTCAGGATTCAGGTTGTATTTCAGGATTCATGGTTGTATTTCATATTCAGGTTGTACTTCATGTTCAGGTTGTATTTCATGTTCAGGACTCTTACCATGTTCCCTGTATTTATTTTCAGTATTTTTCTGTTCAGTTTCATGTCTTGTCTCGTTTCTTGTACTTTACATATATTCATGTTTCTTGTTCATACCATGATGTACATGTTCATTCCTTGGATATACTTAGCTCCGCTCCTGACTAGGATATGTTGCAGGTGAGTTGGAGGCTCAGTACGACACATACTATGGCGGAGAGCCAGTAGATACAGGAGAGCTAGCTGGTGTTGCTATTGACCTAGAGGCTGCAGAGGCCTAGAGTTTACCTTAGTATTTCCATATTATTTCCTTGTATTGAGACTAGTAGACTTTCTGTCATTTGCTGGAATGTAATAAAATTCTGAGACTTGTACTTCTTTTCTGGGATACATTTATAGATGCTGTATTTTCATACTTGTCTTGATATCTGGTTAGTTTTCCCTACATTGGTACAGCTTACTTTGTCATGTCTAAACGACAATGGCTGGGTGTGTCCGACTCGTGTCCGGTTATTCGGGAGCGGGTCGTGACATCGTGTCCTGTGCAGTGAGTACGAAGCATGGGATAGCAGGGCACGTGTCCTAGCTACGTATGAGCATCCCGTATCCAAGTTTGGACACGAAGACGACACGAAATCAGCTCAGAGCTCATGAATATTAAATCATACATGAATGACTACTGAAACATGAAATTAGTTTTAGAAAATACAATTAAACAAATAGGCATTTCATCAAACACTTAGAATAATACTCCAACACGCCTCTGATACGCATATCAAATGGACACAAATTCCTACCAAACTTGGTCTACAGGTCCTTGGTGCCTAGATGCATACATTTATGAAGAGAAATCAGGGTTTTAGAGTGTTTAGAGAGATTACCTATTGAGAGTTGAATCTCAATGTAAAAGCCTAGAGATGAGCTCATTCACCAATTTGCTACGGTCCAATAGGTTCCAATCCTTACTAGCTAGCCTCCAATGGTCTTCTCTACTATAGGATAGGGTGATACAAAAGACTAGGCTCAATTTGGAGAAGAAATGAAGAAAATGGGATGATTTGGGGAAGAACACAATTTAGGTTTAAGGAGGCTTTGTAAAAGAGGGAAGAATGAATGAAGAGATGTTATATAGGGGTGGGGGTGATATCTTGGCCGGCCATACCTAGCTAGGGTTAGGGTTTTGATGCAAGGTTGGGTCATGGGCTCTCTAGCAATGCAATTCCTAAGCCTCAAGTTAAAGGCCCAAGAAGATATTAGGGTTCAAGCTAAAATATCTGAACCAAATATCTACCTTAAGTAAATGTCTAGATATTACTAAACTTGGCACTTAGTTAGAAGATTGTAATGAAATATCCAGCCTCATGATCATATCTAGATTAGGGTTACTTATAGGTTAAGGCTTAATTAATTAATTAGTAAATATTTAATTAATAAATTTTAATTTTACAGAAAGTCACAAATGACCAAAATACCCTTAGGCTAAAAATGTGGTAGTGACAAGTCTACCCTCCTTAAAAGAATTTTATCCTCGAAGTTGAAAGACGGAACTAAACTGATGAGAATGACAGAAAATCATACCTCAAGGTCCAAAAAGATAAGGATATCGCTCGCGCATCTCATCCTCCCTCTCCCAGGTAGACTCTCCTAGAGAATGATGCCTCCATGTGACACAAACCAAGGGTATCGTCTGGTTCCTTAGTACCTTCTCTCGTCGATCCAGAATCTCCATAGGCTGTTCTGGATAGGTAAAAGTAGGTCCCACCTCAATCTCGGAATGATCGAGTATATGGCTAGGGTCTGCCATGTACCGTCTCAACTGCGACACGTGAAATATGTTGTGGACTCCCTCTAATGCAGGTGGTAAGTCTAGCCTGAATGACCCGTCACCTACTATCCCGCTGAAAATGAAAGGTTCGATGAAGCACGGGCTAAGCTTCCCACCTCCACCAAAGTGTATAGTGCCACGTGTCGGAGATATCCTCAAAAAAACAGATCTCCAACCTAATAACAAACAAGGTCTCAAATTAACTATAATAGGCAAACAAATCACAAAACAAACCAATCCTAATTCTAATCCTATCTCTAAGTTGTACCTCAAACTCCAAAGGTCTGTGGTGGCTATCGGTCCAATGCCGATGTCTATCCTGCGCCACGCGAAGTCGATCCCTGATGAGCTTCACCTTCTCGGCTGCATCCACAACCATCTCAGGTCCCAATAAAGCTCGCTCTCCAAAGTCATCCCAAGACAAGGGAGTACGACATCTACGCCCATACAATGTCTCGAATGGTGACATCTCAATGCTGGCCTGGAAGCTGTTGTTGTATACAAACTCCACCAAGTACAAATGATCCTTCCAGGAACCTCCAAAGTCTATGACATAAGTCCACAGCATGTCCTCGAGAGTCTGAATAGTCCTTTCTGACTGTCCGTCCATCTGAGGGTGGTATGCAGTACTAAACTTGAGCTGAGTGCCTAAACTAGTCTGTAGACTCTGCCAGAAATGGGAAGTAAAGCGACTATCCTGATTCGAAATAATACTCACCGAAACTCCATGAAGTCTGTCAATCTGATGCACGTATATCTCTGCTAGCCTCTCCGTAGAAAACCTACTTTGAATGGCAAGAAGTGGGCAGATTTGGTCAACTTGTCTACGATGACCTAAATCGCGTCTTTTCTTCCTGGTGTACGCAGAAATCCTGAAACAAAGTCCATCGTGATATGCTCCCACTTCCACTCCGGAATGGACAATGGTTGTAACAGTCCTCATGGCCTCTGTCCCTCTGCCTTTACCTGCTGGTAGACAAAATATTTGGCTACGAAGCGTGCTACCTCCCGCTTCATCCCATACCACCGTACATGCTCCCTCAGATCCCTATACATCTTATTGGCACATGGATGGATAGACTACTGAGAACGGTAGGCCTCCTATATAACCTGCTCTCGAAGGTCTCTGCTGGGCACACACTGTTTGGAACCGTACCTCAATACACCATCCTCTACAATGACAAACTCATCCACAGTCCTGCTCGAACCTGCTCTCGGATACGCCGTAGAGCGACATCATCGAACTGAGTCGACTTGATCCTCTCCATCAAGTCTGACTAAATCTGCAGACCCCATATCTGCATCTCAACTCCTGGAACTATCACCTTGATCCCTAGGCTCTCCAGATCTGCTATCAAGTGATGATCTACTGTCAATACAATGAAATGTCAAAGTCCTTTATCAACTCCAACCATCTCCGCTGCCTCATGTTGAGCTCCTTCTATGTAAACACATACTTCAAGCTCTTGTGGTCTGTAAAGATCTTCACTCGCTCTCCGTATAGATAGTATTTCTACAACTTCAGAGCAAAGGTAACTGCCGCCAACTCCAAGTCATGGGTAGGGTAGTTCTTTTCATGCGAACGTAACTGCCTAGAAGCATAGGTAATTACCTTCCCATGCTGCTGCAAGACGCAATACAAACCCTTCCTGAGGCGTCATTGTAGATAGCGTACCCATCTGATCCTGATGGCAATGTCAGAATCGGAGCTGTCGTCAATCGCTTCTTCAACTCATCAAAAGCGACCTGACACTCCTCTGACCAGATAAACTATGTATCCTTTCGGGGCAGCCTAGTCAATGGCTCTGCAAGCTGGAAGAAATCCTGAACGAACTTTCTGTAATAGCCTGCCAATCCCAAGAAGCTCCTGATCTTCGCAACTGAAATCGGTGCTGTCCATGCCTCAACTGTCGTGATCTTTCTCGGGTCAACTGAGATCCCATCCCCAGTCACCACATGACCCAGGAAATCAACCCAATCCAGGAAGAACTCACACTTCGAGAGCTTTCCATAAAGCTCCTCCTTCCTGAGAGTCTCCAGAACCACTCTCAAGTGCTCCTCATGCTCCTTTGCGGTCTTCGAGTACACCAAGATATCATCGATGAACACCACCACGAACTTGTCTAAGTACTGGTGGAACATCTTGTACATCAGGTTCATGAACACCGTCGGGGCGTTAGTCAATCCAAACGGCATCACCATAAACTCGAACTGGCCATACCGCGTCCTAAATGTTGTCTTCGGGATATCCTCCCTCTTCATCTTCACCTGATGGTAGCCTGACCACAGATCAATTTTAGAAAATACCCTCACTCCACTCAACTGATCGAAGAGATCATCGATCCTCGACAGCGGGTACTTGTTCTTGATCGTAAGGTTGTTGAGTGCCCTGTAGTCGATTTACATCCGTACCGACCCGTCCTTCTTCGGCAAAAAAAGCACCGGTACACCCCATGGTGAAGAAATCAATCGGATAAAGGCCTTGTCCTGCAAATCATCCACATATTTTTTCAACTCCACCAACTCGTTGTTGTTCACCTTGTAGACGTGATGATATATCGGCTCTGCACTGGGTATTAAGTCGATAAAGAACTCAATGTCTCTGTCCGGTGGTAGTCTTGGCAAGTCCTCCGAAAAGACATCCATTAACTCTGTTATCAATGGATGTGGCACCTTCTGCTCCTACACTGAAACTCCACTGAAGACTCCGCTGCTATGCTCCGCCTGCCGTCTGGCGAACTCGAACTCTGGCTCTCCTGGCGAATGATAAAGAACTCTGCCATCGCGACAATCTATACTGGCATGGTGCCTGCTCAAACAATCCATACCGAGTACGATATCATAGTTCGGTAATGGCATTACGAGCAAACTCGTATCCAACTCTCGGCCTCCCAAAACTACTCTCCGATCCTTGTAAATATCACTGACGAGGATGATGCCACCCCCAATCATGATCTTGTAAGTCCTAGACAACGATTCAGAAGCTAGATGGTGTCTAATAGCAAAAGATAGCGACACAAAGCTATGGGAAGCACCAGAATAGAACAATATAAAAGCTGAAATGGAGTCGAGAAGAACAGAACCTGCAATCAGCTCTCCAATAGCTTATGCATCCTCAGCTGCCATGGCGAAAGCTCACCCCTGCTGGCCTCCCCTGGCCTGCTGCTGGTGCTGGATGAACCTCTGCTGCTGTGTCTGCAACGATGGTCCCTTCTGCAGGCCTACTGGAGCCTTAGCTCCTCCTCCTCCTGGTCCCAAACGAATCGCCGCTATGGGATAGTCTCTTATCTGGTGGTCCGACAAACCACACATCAGGTACCTCCCCAGCCTCTCCCTACAGTCGTTCCACCCGTACCCTGGCTTCTTGCAGAAGGTGCAACTAGTGGTCTGCTGGTGTCTGGGTACCCGCTGCTGCTGCACCTGCTGAAAAGGTGCACGACCCTGTCCCTGAAGCTGCTATTGGAATGGCCTCTGCTGAAAGTGGGGCCTCTTGGTCGGACCTCCACTACTACTAGCTCCGTGCAAGTCATGACCTCTCTTCACCTTCAGTCCTAGGTCGTCCTCTGCTGCCATAGCTTCTGCTAGGATCTCCTCAAAAGTAGCATCCCGGCCACTCTTGGTCAAGGATCTGATCTCCCTGATCAAGCCCCTGTAGAACTTCTTTGCCTTCGTTGCCTCGTTCAGATCCTCCATAAATCTGTTCAGCCGACAGAACTCTCCAGTATACTTCTCGACTGTCTGATTCCCCTGAACCAGACTCTCAGACTGCTGCTCCAAGCATCCCAGTGCTACGTCTGGAAAAAATTTCTCCTTGAAGAGCTTCTTGAAAGCTCCCCATGTCTGCCCCTTTGTTTCCACTCTGGGGCCTGACTGGTACTACGTGCGGGCAAGGTCCTGCATCTGGCTGCCCGCCGCCTCAATCTGGATCCCCACTGGTATCAGTGCCAAACGAAAAATCTTTTCAATATGCTCTATCTAGTCGTCAGCATAGAGGATGCCCTCTGATTCTCGGAAGTCTCGAGACCCCATCTTCTGAAAATCCTGGATGCCCAGCGTCCTCGGCTGATACTGCTGAACCTGTCCTTCCTGTGGCTGGGTAGCCACCATCTCCACTATCATCCTGACCAGATGGTGGGCATCGTCTATACCCTATCGAAAGTCAACAGTCTGGCGCTGCTACTGGTGCTGTTGTGCCTCTATCATCTATTGGAAGAAGGCAAAGAGGTGTGCAGCGTAAATCGATCCTGAAGGTGGCTGTTGTTGCCGTAACATATCTGGGATAACCCCGACATGAGTAGGTACCAGGGGAGCTGCTGTCTCAAGTCCCGGCTGAACTGGGCGAGAGGTGGCAGGCCTCTCCAAAGTACCTCTCGTGCTGGGAAGATGCGATCGTGTCTCAATCACCATCCTAGAGACAGATCAAACAAGGAAATCAATACTGAGAAAGAAGCGATATAATCAAAGAAGGACAGTTTATTTCAAAGGAAGCAATTAACAACAAGAATTTAGATGGCAGGAATTTAGATAAGAGTTTTCCTAAATGTTATTGAGTACCTCAAAACTATATCATATATTCTACTGCAGACTGTAGTGATGCTCTAGTTCGAGTACCACTATGAAATCGTACTAGTTGCGACTCTGGACCTGTATGGGACACAACTAAAAATATGTCACAATCCGCACCCAGTGTAGGGGCACGAGAAGTGGGTAAGTCCAGTCTATGCCGCAGTATCGATGGTAGAATGCTGTGCTAGGTCGCATACATCTAACACAGCATAAATGTAACTGCACAAGATATACTCTCCAATCGGAGGACAATACAGAAGGTACATCTCAATCACAATTCTAAGGTAGAAGTAGCACGATATGATAGATATAAAATCTCAAATAGAGAACATACAAACAGAAGAAAATAACTCTAAGTGTCTAAACGACACAACATCTCAACATCCAGAAATAATGTATCTCAAAAGTTAATACAAAGACAAAACAACAAAATAAGACAGACAGTCTAGCTAACTAGTCTAAGCAGTAGGGATAATATCCTCAGCTAGAGCTAGGTCCTCCTGAGAGTCCAGCTCGCAAGTGTCATCTAAGAATGCTCCATAATAGGTAGGGCAGAACTCTTCGGTGTCATCTGTAATATTTTCAACAGGTCTAGTCAGGGCAGGAACGAGCAAAAAATCTCTCACGTAGTTCATATCATGGCAGAAAATGTAAAGCAAGCAATAGAGTAAGATACATGAATTGTAAGAATATACATGAAAGATAAGAGAATATGGTAAACTGGAAATATCTGTATGATAAGTAAGAACTGTAAATGGCTAGTGATTCAAAGCACAAGATGGTTATGTAACCGACACGATGTTATACATGAGTAATCTACAGAGGTTATACACGAGTAAACTAATAAAGTAATCACATAACCACTTCTACTCTCCCGTCCCCAATCAATACACAAGGATCCAGTCAAGTTATGTTATTGTACACGAAGTTTAGTTTATACACGAAGATCATATGAGCACATGCGACTACATAATTTCACACAATTTGTTCACGAATACAAGGAGTACACGATGCCCATGATAAAGTAAACGAATACAAAATACCCGATGTATCCGCTAAGGGGATAACATCGCATGAAAAGATCCATATAGTACCAATCCGTAATAACAAGTGTCAGCATCAAGTAAAGTAGTCTAAAGTAAGAATATAGATCCTAACAAGTATGAAACGATCAGAGAATGTACTCGCCTGATATCCTGATTGACTGATGTATACAGATGTTTGAACCGGAGTAACTGAGTCCTATTTAGAGCAATAAAGGTTAGAATGGGTTCAATATATGATAATTGAAGTTTATAATGCAATTTACATGATTCTAGGTCAATCTAGGTCTGGTCAACAATCTAGTCAAACTAGGTCAACTCTAGTAAAACTAGTCAACTAGTATAGAATTTGGTCAAACTCTAGTCAACAAGTGTGATGCTCGAAGGTTCCTTGATATTGAGTCAAACTATATCACTAAATATCGTGATACATAATTCTTTGAAGATAAATTTACAAGGCACAAGAACATTGTTTGTGCGGACATTTCGGAGAGCAATGTGAATGCACAGAAGGCTCAAGTTCTTTACGAAGAGGTAGTCCAAGAAGATATTGTTGCTGCAGAAACAACTGTTGAACCAGAACTCGTAGAACCAGTGTCTAAGCGAATGAGGAGACAGAAGGACTTCGGAGAGGATTTTTTTACATATCATGTGGAAGCAGACCCACTTACCTATGATGAGGCGATAAAGACCAGATATGTTGTCTTCTGGAAGGAGGCTATTAATGATGAGTACGACTCGATAACCTCCAACAACACATGAGTGTTGGTCGATCTGCCTGAAGGAGCAAAACCAATTAGATATAAATGGATCTTTGTCACGACCCGCACCCAGTGTAAGGGTACAAGTGCGTAACAACGCCCAGCCAACGCCGTGGAATCGGCAATAGAACGTTGTTCTAGGTCACTATATAAAACAACCCACACAATTATATAATGTACTTGTCTTAAATCTCAACTCCGAACGGAAAACAAGTATAGATATAATATAACTCAATCACAGTCTAAGCACGATGGGATAACACAGAATTCTATAACTAAAAGAAAACATATAAAAACTACTAAATGATAATATCTCAAAACAAGTCAAGTCTCAGATTTTTACAATTCAAATTCTAAACATGAATTCTATAGCAAGTCTACTAAGTTAGTTTTTCGATCACTCCTGAGAGTCGGGGCCAAAGGTAGCTAATCTCTCTCCAGATCCATAGCAAGTAGGGCATGTTCCCTCAGGGCTATCATCTGTAATATTTCTAACATGTCCAGTCAGGACAGGAACGAATACATCTCATCATGAAAATCCAAGTAAATGACAAAGACTATAAAATAATTATAGACAGTTATATTGATGAAGCATGAAAGTTTTAGACAGTTTAAAATATAGAGCAACAGTTAAAAATAAGGAAAGTAAATGTTGTGAAACAGAAGATCATGTCAATGAAGACTATAAATAAAAGCTTGTTGAACTAGAATAATGTGATATGAGTCCAGGTGATACATTGTAGGTCAAGTATGATTCCAATCAATGATTCAAGTATGGAGATTCTTTAATGGTTCTTGTGATGATTATGGTAAAGATTCTTGTGGTGATTCTAGTAAAGATTCTTGACAATACTCACAGTGTGTTTTAAAATACTGAGATTGACATGTAAACGGCTAGGGGTAATCCGGCACATCACACACTAGCCAAGTGTGGGACGGCTATCGTTCTTATATAATTCACAGGGAGGTGGTTCGAGTATTTGGAAATGTTTACATGTCTACTCAAGTATTTCCCCGTCCAATTAATAGAGCGAATCCATAACACGACACATAAATCAAGAATAAATCTAGCCAGAACATAAAAGTGTTTGTAGGTGATTCTTGTAGTGGTTCTTGTAATAGAGGCTAGACAAGTAAGGTGTGTGTGTCGTATACATAAATTCCAGAAATATTAAACCGTATTTGTAACAGAGAATCAAATAGAACTGACTAGAACTGAAATATAGAAATCGACAAGTAAATAAAAGAACTATCAGAGAATGTACTCGCATGTTACCCTAAGTGACTGATGAATACATACGTTCGAACCGGAGTCACAATGTCCTATTTAGAGCAACCAAAGGCTACAAAGTGTCTAATATGAAATAAAAGTAAACTACAATGCATGTTATATGATTCTAGGTCATTCTAGGTCAAAGTCAACCCTTGGTCAACCATTCTAGTCAAACTATGTCAAAGTCAACCTTTGGTCAACTCTGGTCAACCATTTTGGTCAAACTAGGTCAAAACTAAGTCATCTAGTCAATTAGTCTAAGTTTAGGTCAAACTTAAGTTATCTAACCATTTCAAGTCCGTTTGAGTCGATTTGGATCAAGTTTGACCCAAAGTTGACTTTTGTCAACTTGGTCAACTTGCTAGTCAACTTGGCCAAGTTAGGCCTATTGGGTCATTTCTAAACTAATCACTTAGCTATGAACTAAATCCTATAGTTAAAAACAAACATATTCATTCAATTTACTATGTTATATATATATATATATATATATATATATATATATATATATATATATATATACATTCACACATTGTGTGCACAT
>JANAVB010013600.1:6154157-6329157 GCA_029216955.1 Iris pallida | reverse complement strand
TGGAGGGAACAAAACCCAGAAACAAGGACTAACATATATCCTTGGCTAATACACCACAAAATGAAAGTACAAGATAAAGTGGGAAAAAGGTAACCCACTCCCTAATCCGTGTCGGTCCTCTGAGTACGAACCATCCGGAGAAGAAGACGGTAGAACCTCGTTCTCAACTATGGAACCTGGCCATACAAAATCAGTGGGGTCAGACCCCAAATAGCAAGTACCACAAGGAAGGCTCGAGGTGAACGACAAAGCCCAACAACAATACAACAACATAATGACAGAAATAAATAAATATGGGTCGAGACTAGTGCGATACCAATGCACGTATCTCGAGAATATAAATGACTGAATGGAAATACTGAACCGTATAGCAATAGAGAACAATAAGCCAATGAGCAACAAGGGACTTAGGAACTACTCGAAGTCAGAGCCACAACCCTTAAACCAAACAAGGACCGGGGTTACAGATATTTTTCGAGCAGAACTTAGTCCTTGGCCACTCAACGACATAAGAGCATATAAAGTAACAAACAATCAAAAGTGCACGGCCAATCATTACCTACGGCTTGCTATCATTAACTAGCTAGTGTTATCATAATCCTAATTACTAGTATACAAGTTTAGGATTTTCGCAACTACCTGACTGCAGATACCCGGATGTTCAGGGGTACGAGTAGTACATCTATTGCCGAACAAGACTGCTGGCAGATGAAACGTGTCTTGACTTATAACATGAACAACCATATCATATACTTGTAAAAGAAAATATATAACTGATTGTGCCGCAACCCGGCACGACATGTGACTCGATCGTATCATAAAATATATATAACTGACTGTGCCGCAACCCGGCACGACATGTGACTCGATCGTGTATCAATACGCGTAAACTTGGTAGGCCATAGAGCCCTTGCCTAGCAGGGTTGAGCCATGCCTCATGGGGCCCTTGGAGCTCGGGGTTGGTAGTACGAATTTTCTCCTACAATGATCGACTTGAATTTACTAGTCATTTACCTTATCATATTCATGTCAAATTCTCAAGTCGTGGACACTCAAAAATTTCCTAAGATGACGTGTGCTATGTACGAGTAAATTGTAAGTTATCACTTACGAACATTCTCGTACTAATATTACGTGATACACGGAACAATACTCACACTCGATTGTCCAGTGCCAAGATGCAATAGATTAAACATTCAACAAGCTATATCCACAGTGTCAAGAAAGAACATGTACTCATATCTCGGGTCTAAAAATCAATAAGAAAATCAAGTCGTGAGTGCGCTACTACGAGCCACTAAATCGAGCTAGGCATATACAGTAATCTGGAGTGCACAATGACAGGCCACTATCTATAATCTGGACACAGAACAATAAATAAACATAAGCATGTGTCATGTATATAGTGTGTACAATCATTCTCTAACTATCCAAGGTTATCTAATCATGTTAAGAGTCCATTACAATCAACAAAATATCAAAAATGTACAAAAACGGGCAGAAACGGGCAAAAATAGACAAAAACAGCCTAACCGGATTATCCGACGGATTACTGCGGATTATCGATGGATTTTTCGAAGTGTCACAGCAAGTTTTGTGGTGCAAGTTTGGATTTTCCGACAGATTTCCGCGAATTTCCGACGGATTTTTCGAACCGTCACAGAAAGTTGATTCTTGAAAACTCAAAACTTGTTTCGGCCATAAAAACTTTATTTTAAATCGAAATTTGGACTTTTAAAATTCAAAATTGAAAAGAATTAAATTTCCTACAACATGGAAGTATTAGTTTTCACAAATTAAAACATTTGATAGATCAATACCTCAAAATACTCAAAAATTATATCTAGAAACTCAGATCTACGTAATACTGTCGATCAAAACCAAAAGTGCTATATACTAAACAAGTTAACAATTTAAAGAAGCATATTATAGGCCAATAAAACTTTAGTTTCTATGGAAAATAAAAATAAAGCATGGTCATGTCACTTTTGACTAAGATGTACTTGCCTAGGGTTAAGTTCCAAGACTAATCTTCTACTCCACCACCAAGAGGGGCACGAAACCACACTCTAGGCCTCAAGGCCAAGCTCCCATGCAAACCCCAAGGAGAGAGAAGAGAAGATGAATGAAGAGAGAGGATGGAGAGAATGAAAAGAGAGAAGAGAGAGAAAATGAGAGGGTATATATATAAGAGGTGAATTAATCGTGACCGTTGGATCGTGATCCATATCAAAATCTAGATCAATCCTAGCCATTGAAAGAAAACCAATTGTCCATTGGATAATAGAATGCATCTACACTATTCACGACAATATCTAAATACTATTCATCAAAATATCTAAAATACTATTCATGAAAATATCGGAAACACTATTCACGAAAATATCTGAACTCGAAAATATCTAAAATATGGAAAATCTGTCCGGGCGGTATACCGTCGGTATACTCCGGTACACCGTCGGTATGCCGGCCAAGGAGAAAATCTATAATTCGGGAAAATTTTAAAGCATTCCGAAAGCTGAGAAAATACGAAATACAATACAAAATACGTATCCGTATATAAATAACGATACTGTGAGACGAGTCTCACAACTCTCCACAACTTAGAAAAATTCTGTCCTCGGAATTTTCTAAAGCCAGTCGAGCAAAAATACACATGCTAAAATAATGTAAAATCGTAACACATCGAAAGAAAATATCCCGTGTACAAGTGATATTTGAGATACAGAATTTAAATAAATGCAAAAAATAATAAATACATACATATATAATACAAGAAAATGAGGCATATGGAATAATATACCCCTGAGTCAGATGAGTAGGGATTCGTCCTCGCTTGCCTACGTGACTCACAAAGTGGATAAGGGTCAAGTCTCGAAGTAAGTCAGTACCAATGACTCAGTCGAAGACATGACTCTAATCCTGGACGCACCTACGTAGTCGGAATACATGATAGATATCGTGTATTACGAGATATAGAGGCATATGAGTGGTATGAGAAACTCGTGTTCACTCGCCGAATATGTCAAGTCGACCATCGCATTCCGGGTATGAATGGAATACAAGGCCGTCAACGGAACCCAAGAATGAGAATGACTGAAGGAATGCCTCAGATGCTTACCAAAAATCTGACTGCCCTCAACCAACATCTGTTCTATGACAACAAACTCTCTCTGCATATGCATCGGGACTGCTGCTCTTACCTGCTGCTGAATTTTATCTGACTCACTGGACCTGGGCAAACTGCGCCGGATGCTGACATTAAATCTGCTGAGACCGCGTCGGAAGGAGGTGCTGAACACGGGATTCGGGCTGACTTTGCTGACTGAACTGAATGGAGTGTAGTGAACTGAGATGCCAAACAGATGCTGAGATGATACTGGTACCTGACTCTGTGGAGGCGGAATCTGATGCCGACATGCTGCCTGAACCATGAAAGAAGCCGGAGCAATAAAATCCTCGAAAGAAATAGATAAGAAGGTTGGGTGTCCCAGAATAATAAGGAAACGTGATATCAAAAGGGACAGGAATAGAGCAAAAACATATCAAGCATGTTCACAGTTCAAGGAAAACGAGAATGCGATAAGCAAAGGGAGATCAAATGAAGACAAATATAGGATTGAGATTCTAACAAGATGAATCCCCCACAAGTCTGAAGACAGACCTGCATGAACCACCAAAAAATCCTGTCACGCCCCAGAACCAAAATACTGGAGATCGGGGGCGAAACAAAGCCAGGTACGTATATCAAGGTACGCCAGTACCCCAATGTACGATCAAAGCTGTCTTGAAGACAAGTGGGTAGACTCTAGCATGCCACTGACGACTTCTAAGGTCGAACAAATCCTATCTCAATCCAATCAACATAAGAAGCAATAAAGAGTAAATCATATATGAGATGGGTAAGGCGTCCCAAACATAAGTACATACATAATCATAAGAGCTGACATAATAAAATATATATCAACTGACTATACAAAAGGTACGTAAATGTACAACTAGCAGCTGTCCAGAATATACATCTACATCGTACTAAGACGGAGGGAACAAAATCCAGAAACAAGGACTAACATATATCCTTGGCTAATACACCATAAAATGAAAGTACAAGATAAAGTGGGAAAAAGATAACCCACTCGCTAATCCGTGTCGGTCCTCTGATGCGAACCATCCGGAGAAGAAGACGGTAGAATCTCGTTCTCAACTATGGAACCTGGCCATGCAAAACCAGTAGGGTCAGACCCCAAATAGCAAGTACCACAAGGAAGGCTCGAGGTGAACGACAAAGCCCAACAACAACACAACAACATAATGACAGAAATAAATAAATATGGGTCAAGACTAGTGCGGTACTAATGCACGTATCTCGAGAATATAAATGACTGAATGGAAATACTGAACCGTATAGCAATAGAGAACAATAAGCCAATAAAAAACAATGGACTTAGGAACTACTCGAAGTCAGAGCCACAACCCTTAAACCAAACAAGGACCGGGGTTGCAGATATTTTCCCGAGCAGAACTTAATCTCTGGCCACTCAACGACATAAGAGCATATAAAGTAACAAACAATCAAAAGTGCACGGCCAATCATTACCTACGGTTTGGTATCATTAACTAGCTAGGGTTATCACAATCCTAATTACTAGTATGCAAGTTGAGGATTTTCGCAACTACCTGACTGCAGATACCCGGATGTCCAGGGGTACGAGTAGTACATCTATTGCCCAACAAGACTGCTGGCAGATGAAACGTGTCTTGACTTATAACTTGAACAACCATATCATATACTTGTAAAAGAAAACATATAACTGACTGTGCCGTAACCCGGCACGACATGTGACTCGATCGTATCATATAACATATATAACTGACTATACCGCAACCCGGCACGACATATGACTCGATCGTGTATCAATACCCATAAATTTGGTAGGTCATGGAGCCCTTGCCTTGCATGGTTGAGCCACGCCTCATGGGGCCCTTGGAGCTCGGGGTTGGTAGTGCGAATTCCCTCCTACAATGATCTACTTAAATTTACTAGTCATTTACCTTATCATATTCATGTCAAAATTTTAAGTCGTGGACACTCAAGAATTTCCTAAGATGACGTGTGCTATGTACGAGTAAATCATAAGTTATCACTTATGAACATTCCCGTACTAACATCACGTGATACACGAAACAATACTCACACTCGTTTGTCCAGTGCCAAGATGCAATAGATTAAACATTCAACAAGCTATATCCACGGTGTCAAGAAAGAACATGTACTCATATCTCGGGTCTAAAAATCAATAAGAAAATCAAGTCATGAGTGCGCTACTACGAGCCACTAAATCGAGCTAGGCATATACAGTAATCTGGAGTGCACCATGACAGGCCACTATCTATAATCTGGACACAGAATAATAAATGAACATAAGCATGTGCCATGTATATAGTGTGTACAATCATTCTCTAACTATCCAAGGTTATCTAATCATGTTAAGAGTCCATTACAATAAACAAAATATCAAAAATGGACAAAAACGGGTAGAAACGGGCAAAAAACAGACAAAAATAGCCTAACCGGATTATCCGGCGGATTACTGCGAATTTTTGACGGATTTTCTGAAGTGTCACAGCAAGTTTTGTGGTGCAAGTTCGGATTTTCCGACGGATTTTCGTGGATTTCCGACGGATTTTCCGAACCGTCACAGAAAGTTGATTCTTGAAAACTCAAAACTTGTTTCGGCCATAAAAACTTCATTTTAAATCGAAATTCGGACTTTCAAAAGTCAAAATTGAATAGAATTGAATTTCCTACAACATGGAAGTATTAGTTTTCACAAATTAAAATATTTGATAGATCAATACCTCAAAATACTCAAAAATTATATCTAGAAACTCAGATCTACGCAATACTGTCGATCAAAACCAAAAGTGCTATATACTAAACATGTTAACAATTTAAAGAAGCATATTATAGGCCAATAAAACTTTAGTTTCTATGAAAAACAAAAATAAAGCATTGTCATGTCACTTTTGAGCAAGATGTACTTGCCTAGGGTTAAGTTCTAAGACTAATCTTCTACTCCACCACCAAGAGGGGCATGAAACCATACTCTAGGCCTCAAGGCCAAGCTCCCATGCAAACACAAGGGGAGAGAAGAGAAGATGAATGAAGAGAGAGGGTGGAGAGAATTAAAAGAGAGAAGAGAGAGAAAATGAGAGGGTATATATATAAGAGGTGAATTAATCGTGACCGTTGGATCGTGATCCATGTCAAAATCTAGATCAATCCTAGCCATTGAAAGAAAACCAATTGTCCATTGGATAATAGAATGCATCTACACTATTCACGACAATATCTAAACACTATTCATCAAAATATCTAAAATACTATTCATGAAAATATCGGAAACACTATTCACGAAAATATCTGAAATCGAAAATATCTAAAATGTGAAAAATATGTCCGGGCGGTATGCCGTCGGTATACTCTGGTACCCCGTCGGTATGCCGGCCAAGGAGAAAATCAATAATTCGGGAAAATTTTAAAGCATTCCGAAAACTGAGAAAATACAAAATACGTATCTGTATATAAATACCGATACTGTGAGACGAGTCTCACACACACACACACACACACACAAACACACACACACACACACATATATATATATATATATATATATATATATATATATATATATATATATATATTGACATGGTTTGTGATTTCTGTTGTGTTTGAGATTGATTTGGGGCAGCCATGACAGCCCACACACAGCACACACAAACACACACTCACCCATTTTTCCTATTTTCCTGTATATATATGTTAATGTATATCTTCTTTATATTAAGATAGATATTTGTATATATATGTATAGTGTATGTATATAATGTATGTTATGATTTTTCTCAGATTTAGGCCTCCATAGCACCCTCACAACACGACAGCCCTCACACACACACACACACACACTATCTTTCATATATATATATATATATATATATATATATATATATATATATATATATATATATATATATATATATATATATATATATATATATATATATATATATATATTTTTATATATATATATATATATATATATATATATATATATATATATATATATATATATATTTTATATATATATATATATATATATACACAAATATCTATCTTAATATAAAGAAGATATACATTAACATATATATACAGGAAAATAGGAAAAATGGGTGAGTGTGTGTTTGTGTGTGCCGTGTGTGGGCTGTCATGGCTGCCCCAAATCAATCTCAAACACAACAGAAATCACAAACCATATCAAAAAAAAAAAAAAAAATATATATATATATATATATATCTATATATATATATATAGCTGCTTTTCTCCATCTCGTCCCTCCCCTCCTCCCCCTTCGAAGCAGTTGGCCTCCTCCCTCCTCCCTCTCCCGCTGTCCTTTTTGCGACCCCCGGCCCAGAGCAGCCGTGCTAGGCACTTCCGCCGCCATTGGCGTAGGGTATCTGCCCCATTCACTCCCCGGTACCCCTATCACCGCCCTTGTCCTCGTGTTTCGGCGGTCGTCGGGCGGCCGTCTCGGGATGCCGGACCCGAGCATAGCAGTCCCCCTCTCCCTAGCCACTCGCATCCGGTCTGGACGACGGAACAGCTGGCTATAGTCGGCCTAGCCCCCGTCGGGCTAGCTCTTAAGCTGCGCTGGACCCCCGGGATCTCCCCGACCCCTCCGGCCACCGAGGTCGTAGCCTTCCCTCTTTGTTGGCCCCGAGTCGGCTGTGGCGACGCTACCCCGGCATCAGTGCTTTCTCGCCCGCTTCCTGTAGTAAAACGCCCGTTTTCGAATTCGAAATCGATCCAGGCGCCACTCCCTCCTGGTTTCCACGGACGGGCAGTCATGTGCCCACGTCTTCATTGACGGGGCATGCGCCCGCTTCGTGTTGGCTGGCCATGCACCTCCTCCCGTTCGCCTATGCGCCCGTGCGGCCAGCTCGAGCGAGGTAGGCTATGCACCCTCATCCACCGCTAATAGGACATGCATCCGATCCGCTGGTTTAGACCATGCGCCTATCAGTACATTAATCACTTTGAAATGATGACTGACCAATTACAGCCAAATGATGCTCTCCTTACTAGGGTGTTCGTCGGTTGTTTAGCCGGTACAGCATATGACTGGTACCGTAGCTTGTCTGTTGGCTGTATAATTTCTTTTGCCAGTTTCAAGCAAATATTATTGGAACGATTCTATAAGGGGGTCAATGATATGACTATGTCTGCCCTTATTAAAATTAAGCAAAGACACAATGACTCCACAGAGAGTTTCATTGAAAGATTCTGCCGAGAGGCACTTAAAATGCCTCTAGGAACGCCATCTGCTGTAACAATAGACACTTGTAAATCAAACTTGTTGTCTATCATTAGCATGTAGACGGGATCTACACAATTCCAAGATTGGCCTTTTTTTATTATGAATGCTAAAGCGGCAGAGGTTAGCGCTAAGAAGTTCAAACAGTTAGGAGTTCAAATGAATAATCCTAACCAAGATGAGCATTCTACACCCAGTGGTAATAATCGCCAGAACAACCGCAAGGGTAAAGAAATATTGGCCATCAATCTCAAGGGTAAAGAGTCGTTGGCTATGAATCTTGCTCAGACGGCACCCACTCCAACAGCACCACCACAAAAAGTACCTCATCCAAAAGAAGAATAGTCTTTTGATGAAGATGATATTATAAGCATCTTCGATTGCTTAATCAAAAGTAATAAGCTTCAACTGTCGGAGGCGAAACGGCCAAAAGAAGTGGGTAAGACTGACCACCCTAAATATTATATTTATCACAGATTTATAAGACATCCAACCCGAGCATGTTACATGCTCAAAGGTAAAATTCAAGAAATGGTCAACTCTGGTACAGTTACTCTCCAACAGGATGAGAAGACTGTGACGGCCAATGTTGTCTCTGTTCAATTTGGTGATTTCCCACCACAACTAGTACAAGATGGTGTTATCCCCATTCCAAGGGCTTCTCTCGAGATCGTGAATCTTCCACCTCCCCAAAATGAGGGTCTTGTTCCACTATCCACTGACAAAGGAGAAATCATATGGATTCATCCAGATCTAGTGGCAGATTTTGAAGCGTATTCTTCTTCCAATCAAAAGAAGCGCTCCAAAACTAAATCCAAGATCTGCAACATAGTATCCTTTGAACTGGTAGCAGAAGAAGAAATTATAATTGGCACCAGATCTGGGAAACCTTACCTCATAAAGTATCCCGAAATTCAAGAGAATCCTGCCCTATCTCCTGATGTTCCTCCTGCATCATCTTCTCCTACTGAGAATATACCATCTACCTCTTCGTCAGTAGTGGAACAAATTCCTCCTAAACCTACATCAGCAGACAAGGGAAAACAACATGTCCGCTTTGACAAAGCATTGAAAAAGTCCTCATCTCTCAGACTTGAAAAGCCATATAATTTTGATATACTAGCTCAATTGGCTAATACTCCAGCGAGATTGTCAATCTTTGAACTATTACGTCTCTCAAAAGAAACTCGACAAACGTTAAGTGAAGATTTGATGCAGGCTGATGCTTGTCTTGCTCTCCTCAAGAAGCCAAAAAAAGAGCATGTCAGTTGTACACATTGTCATAGTATATTTGAATTAATACCTAATATCACTTTTACACAAGATGACATACTGTTAGAAAACAAACGTCATGATCGTCCTCTCTACTTCACTGGATATGTGGACACCATGAAATTCGATCGCATTTTGATTGACCCAGGGTCTGCTCTTAATACATGCCGAAGTCTTTGATGGATGCTTTGAAGATCCCAGTGCACAACCTTTCTACAACTATCACTACCATCTTGGGGTTCAATCAAGGAAGAAGTGAACCTTTGGGAAAGATACGCCTGAAACTTCAAATTGGTAATCTTCGTACAAAGGTGACTTTCCACGTGATTGATAATCATGGCTCATACAATGCTTTGCAGGAAAGACCATTCCTCCATGAACATAATATTGTACCTTCTACTCTCCACTAATATTTCAAATATGTGGATGGTAATGGAGAAGTATAAAAAGAAGTTGCAGACCTAAATCCTTTCAAGCGGGTTGAAGCGTACTGCAACGACTCTCGTATGTACAAGGAGGAATTTATGAAGGTAGAATTGGCAATGGATACTGATGAAGAAAAGAAAGTTGTACCGAATGATACTTTGGTGATCCCTGTCAAAGGCTGTACTTCCTGTCCTCAGTCTTCCAAGACGTTAACTATTTACCTTCCTTCCTACAAGAATCAGCTTCCCGGTGTTAGTCAGGAACAAAGGGAGCTCACCTCTTTTGAGCCACTTGTAATCGACCTTCGTCGTAAAAAGCCCCCTCCTCCTTCTCGTTCTTCTTCTTCTTCTCCTCTGGTTATCAATCTGCTAAGCCTGTTAAGGCTAAAGGTCCTGTTGTAAATGATGATGTAAAGATCAATAAAGCATGTCCTTTGTAGTATACTGATGTCTCTTATTATGCTCAATGTTATTTGGATATGCTAAATAGCTTTAAGTCACTTATAATAGGAGTCGTATCGTCTCTCCAAAATGTCGTATCATTGGATTCAATGCAAGAATCATTCTTCCTAGTACCTTTTCGAAAGAAAGACAAAACTCCTATATTTTTTAATAAAAGAGAAGAACAAAAAATCATGCCCAACAACGATAATAAGGATGATACAGGAAGGCTACAATTACATCGCTATAGTCCACAGTCTAAGGCAATCATCCGTAAAATGGGCTATGATTTCAAAATTTGTCTCAATAGAGGTAAAGGAAGGCGAACCCCTATTCGTATTTCGGTTCCAAAAGGAAAATCATAACAATATTACAGTAAAACGAAGAGGGATTAGGTTATACTTCACCACTTCCAACTCCAGAAGCTTTCGAGTCAGATGAAGAAGAACGATCTAACACTTCTGATTCTATCTCATGGGATTCTGATACTAGTGTTGGTCATGTCCATAGGGTAACAGTATCTTCTAATATGGTGTCTGTCGAGTTCTCAGAAGATGATGAAGACGATATTGAAGAAGCTCCTGAAGTAGATCCTTGGGATCAAAAGACGGACACTCGGTGGAAACTCTATTTTGAACAACGAGAACCACCGACTGAGGATCAACTAGTCCAGATCGATGTTGGAGAGAAGGGTGTACCGCGACCAATCTTCATTAGCAAAAATCTCCCAGAGGATGATAAGCAAGAACTGATTCACCTCATTCGTGAATATATCGATGTCTTCGCCTGGAGTTATGAAGATATGTCAGGATTATAACCTCAAGTCGCGACTCATAAGCTTAACATCTTACATAATGCCAAACTAGTTAAACAACAACAACGGCGATTCAAGCCTGAGATGATGGATGCGATAGATGAGGAGGTCAAAAAGCTTATCGCTTGTGGTTTTATCAGAGAAGAGCAACATCCTGACTGGGTAGCCAATGTTGTACTAGTTTTGAAGAAAAGCCAGAAAAGTTCGAGTGTGCATAGATTTTTAGGATCTCAATGACGCTTGTCCTAAAGATGAATTCTCTCTCCCAATTACTGATGTTATGATCGACAATACTTATGGATTTGAACGAATCTCTTTCATGGATGGATTTTCTGGATACAATCAAATCCGGATGAATCCTGAAGATGAAAAACATACTTCATTCCGTACTCCCTGCAAAATATACTACTATACGGTCATGCCTTTCGGTCTTAAGAATGCAGGTACAACTTACCAGCGGGCTATGAGTACTATCTTTCGAGATCATTTGTGAAAGACCGTCGAATGCTATATTGACGATATTGCTGTCATAAGTCGTCTAAATGAAGATCATATCCAAGATTTAAGAACCATCTTCAATCTAATACGCCAGTATCAACTCAAAATGAACCCCACCAAAGTCATTCTTGGGAGTCTCTAGTGGCAAATTTCTCGGATTCGTCATTACCTCTAAAGGTATACACATTGATCCCGAAAAGATCAAAGTTATTTAAGAGATACGTCCTCCACGCAACCTAAAAGAGCTACGAGGATTCCAAGGTCGACTTGCGTACATCAGGAGGTTCATTTCGAATTTATCTAGACGTTGCAGACCATTTACTCAGTTAATGAAGAAAGGTGTATCTTTCATTTGGATAGAAGAATGTCAACGAGCATTTGATGACATAAAGCAATATTTGACGAGCCCACCGGTCCTTGTACCACCAATCTTAGGAATACCCTTCTTAGTGTATGTCTGGGCAATAGACCATTCATTGGGAGCTTTGCTGGCTCAAAAGACAAAGAAGGACATGAACAAGCCATCTATTATCTTAGTCGAACGATGATTGGAGCTGAGTATCGTTATAGTCCGGTAAAGAAGGAATGTTTATCTTTAATGTTTGCTGTTCAAAAGATAAGACATTACATTAGCGGCCAAACTATTCATGTTATTTCTCGAGTTAATCCTTTTCGGGTCTTAATGAAGAAGCCCAGCACACTCAATTATAGGCTTGCTACATGGGCCATATTATTAGCACAATATGATATGGTGTATGTTCCGTAAAAGTTTGTGGAAGGCCAAGCTCTAGCTGATTTCTTAGCAGCTCATCCTGTCCCTGAGACATCTAAGCTTTATGATGAAATTCCAGACGAGACTTGGAATCAAATATGATCTCAGAAGAATTTCCTACTTGGCGTTTATTCTTCGACGGAGCATCTAGAATTAGACCTGGAGGCACCCTTGTTGCTGGAGTAGGAATTGTTCTTGTTTCACCAGAGGGATTAGCTATTCAGAGGGCTTATTCTTTAGATGAGTCATGTTCCAACAATGTAGCTGAACACAATACTTTGTTCATTGGAGTCCATTTAGCCAAACAACTGGATATTGAATATCTCGAAGTATATGGTGATTCTAAGCTGATTATTAATCAGGTTAGAGGCGTATACAAAGTTCAACATTAAGACCTGGTACCATACCATGAAGCGGCAATCAGAATAGCTTCTTCATTCAAAGGGTTCTTTATTGAACATGTACGTAGAGCATGCAATACAAAAAGTCGATGCTTTAGCTAACTTTGCTGCGGTCTTGGCAATTCCGGTCAAAAGACAGTAAATAATTGTTATCTTCAATAGAAAATTATTTTGTATTGAAAACAACATAATATTGAATTCAGTAATTCAACTGAAGTCAATGTCATTAGCGAAGACTAGAGAGCACATTTTACTGATTTTGCAGTATATGACATACTACCTGAAGATCCTAAAGAAGCTACAAGTATTCGACGGCGATCGCTTCGATTCTACTATAATCATACCATCCAAACTCTCTTTCGACGAACTTTTGATGGATTACTCTTAAGATGTCTTGCTGGTGATGAAGCAAAGCAAATATTACGCGAAGCTCATGATGGCGTTTGTGGAGCACATCAACCTAGTCCTAAATTACAAGATCGTATCTGACATATGGGCTATTACTTGCCCTCTATGGTATCAGATGCCATTGACTATGCAAGGAAGTACCGTGCATGTCAAATTCATGCAAATTTCATTCACCAACTGTCGAAATTTCTTCATCCGACTGCTACCTCATGGCCCTTTGAAGCTTGGGGCATGGATGTAATTGGTCACATCAATCCTTCTTTATCTAAAGGATATCGGTTTATCTTGGCTATAACCGATTATTTTTCTAAATGGGCTGAAGTTATACTTTAGCTGAAGTGAAGACTAGTAGTGTCATCAACTTCGTCAAAAATCATGTGATATACAGATTTGGAGTACCTCGTCGGATCATCCATGCTAATGGGCCACAGTTCATCAGTCAGAAGTTTACTAGGTTCTGTAATGATAACAGAATTAATAATATTGCTTCTACAGCCTATAATTCTGCAGCTAATGGGTTAGCTGAAGCATTCAACAAGATTATTATCAAACTCCTTAAAAAGTTTGTTTCTATTAACAAACGCAATTGGAGTGAGAAGCTTGGAGAATGTCTACGGGCTTATCATACTACAGTCCGTAATCCCACAGGTTGCATACCTTTTTTCTCTAGTATATGGATGCGAGGTTGTTTTACCGCTAGAAATTCAAATTCCATCCTTGAGAATTGCCATTGCTAATGAATTACCACAGAAAACAATGATCATCTTCAACTTCAAGAATTAGAGGCGCTTGATGAGAAAAGGCTACTAGCTCAACAACATATCGAACTTTATCAAGCCCGTATCTCAAAAGCTTTCAATCGTAAAGTCAAAGTGCGAACATTTTAGCAAGGCGAGCTAGTTCTTACAGTCAGACGTCCTATGACTATGACCCACATGAGCAAAGGCAAGTTTGAGGCGAAATGGGAAGGTCTGTATGTGGTAAATAAGGTTTTCTCAAATGGAGCCTATCAGTTAACAGATATGGATGGCAGAGTTGCTATGATGCCTATCAATGGCAAATTTCTCAAGAAGTATTATGTATAAAAGTAAAATTTTCTTCATTCAGAGAAATGATGTAAATAAAACTCATTTTATTTCAAAAGAAGAAAAGAATTACATAATATTAAGGACGGGGACGCGGACGAGGACCCGATCCTTCATGATTAAATACATGATTTGCCAGCAATTCAAATATCTCAATGTCTGAACACACTAGCAACTCACAGGCAGCAATCCTTACAGCTTCTTCTTCAACAGTCTTCCCAGGCTCTACCAACTTAGTAATCAGATCATGCTCTGGTGCAGAAACGGTCGAGCCTTCACCCATTTCTTTCTGAGGAGGAACCAGAGGCTCAGCAGGAGGCGTCTTAGTCATATCTTCGATCTTCGGAGTGAGCAGATCTTTGGAAGACATTTTATACAGAAAGAAAATAAGTTGACGATCTCTTCAGAAGTTTTGTTTTATTTATAGACAGAACAACTAGATGATCGGTTTCGAGAATCGATACGACTATTCTTTTTCAAAAGAAGTCCAACTGTTCATTCATTCATTCTCTTCCTCGAGAATCGAGATGATTGTTCATTCATTCATTCTCTTCCTCAAGAATCGAGATGACTGTTCATTCATTCAATGTCTCTTCCTCGAGAATCAAGATGACTGTTCATTCATTCAGTATCTCTTTCTCGAAAACCGAAATAATTGTTCATTCATTCAGTATCTCCTCCTCGAAAACTGAAGTGACTGTTCATTCATTCAGTTTCTTTGACTTATCATTCACTTATTCATTAGTCGTGATATCTTTTTACTTTCTTGTAAATGAAAAGAATTCACGTCCTTTACACCTCTGAATTTTGATTATCTACATCAGCAGCTTGTCACGTCCCTATTACCTCTGATAAAGTTGTCTATTGAAATAACAGTATTTCTAAAAATATTATATTTTGCCACGTCCACATTACCTCCAAGCAGATATAATTAATATTTTTATTTTCTAATCTAGAAATATATCATGTCCAGTACCTCTGAATATATTTTCTATTCTATTACTTATATCTATAATAAGACAAGATATACAACAAATAATAGAAGCACATAAAAAGTTGCTCATTTTATTTCTAGTTCAAAAAAGAGATACATTGTAATAAAAAAGACAACAGACTTTGCTTATCCTATTCTGAAGGATAAGTAATAAGTTCTACAATTTGTTTCTTCAAAAATTGAACTCTTTCATTACAGGAATTTAGCACCCGCTGTCTGGCTTCAATCCTTCCTGACTCATGATCGAATGGATGTAGAGCAGCAGTTTGACGTACTAGTTCTTCATTCTGGAGCTGCTCAAATTTAGTCTTCTGATGCTTTAGAGCATCTATTTGATTAACAACAGCTTGATGTAGCTGAGTTTCTCGTAATAAATTCTGCTTAACAGTCCTGAGCTCTGCTTGAAGCTGGGCAATTTTAGCCTATAAATCAGCAGCTTTCTCCGCTTCATCTGCAGCTTTGGCCTTATGACTTTCAGCAGTAGAAGCTGCTTCAGTAATTTGAATATCTAATTCAGATGACTGTCTAGTAAAAGCCAACAAAAATGCTTCAAAATTGGCTTAACTAATTTCGGCTTCTCGAGCCATAACTTCATATTCTGTGTTTACTAATGGCTTGATATCTACTTTTTTTAGCTCCTTGTAAGCTTTTATAGATCCCTCCAGCTCATCCAAAATGTGTTCCAAAAATATAGCCTGAGCTTCATTCCCTTGACTGCGGATGCCTCCGATCAAGAATGTGGAGGGAGTTCTGATGGTACTAAAAGGAACGTCTTCTCTCTCCATCACTCGATGAACCAGAGGCTCCAGGGATGTAAAGAAGACTCTCGTGAAGGAGGCCACCACGAATTTGTTAGTTGTTACGGCTCCTGGAGTAGCTACCACTTCCGCTGGAGTCTTAACAGTCTTAATATGTGGAGGCACTTCATCTTGAGTGCTGATGTGAGAAGGGCTTCCCTCTCCTGCTACAGTCTCTGTGGGATCTTCTGTAATTTACATATGTCATTTGTATTAGCAATATATAATGCGGAAGGAGCTACGACAAATAGATCATGTTTAGAAATTTACCTGAGCTGGGTATAGCAAGAGGAGTCTCAAGAGGTTTAACTATCTCTGGTTGAAGCTTTGACAGGGTTTATGCAGACATAGTAGCTTGACTAATTCCTGCTCCAGATTCAGTCTGAAGTGGGAAAGTCATTGGAGTTTGATCTGCTAATTCTGCTGCCACTCCAGATGTCTCAGGTTTCTCAGAGATTAGGGGTTCATCGATCTTGGGATTGATATGTTCTTCATCGATAACGACATTTTCCTCCTCTTCAGCAGTGGAGTGATTTTCATCAACCGGGAGCTCCTGAGGTGATGGTACATCTGTAGGTCCTAAAAATCAAGTTGCACCCATCAAAGAAGTCATGAAAATCAAATTGGGCATCCTTCAAGTGAACTGCACAGGAGACAGATTGTGCACCAACTCGATTGCGCAGGCTGACGTGGCCTTGTCATCATTACCTGACAGATAATCAGATCATCTGACAACTGACAGCACAGAGAACGAGGAAACTGTTCATTTATCGTGCAGCACAACGCTCGAGGACAGCTGTACATGCAGCACAATTGGCCAGACTCTTTGCAGCGCGGTCCATCTCAGCGCAATTTGAAGCCAGCGTAATTCAGGTGGCGCACTCCATCAAGACAATTGACAAAGTACACGTGGCCTTCATGCCATCAATGACTCACTACGTGGTAACCGTCTACACACGATCATGCACATTTCAATCAAATAATGCCATGTGTCCAATATAGTTGGCCCACGATCAAATAACTGCCAGCGCAGTCTGATGTCTGCGCGGTCCAATGCATGCGCAATCCATCTTGCGCAATCCAGAATAACTAAAAAGTAGTTATTTTTAGAACTCTATAAATAGAGTTTCAAGTCCTTCCTTGGGGGGATCACACATATACATCAGAAATCATCACCAAAAATCAGGAGTTCTTGCCAAAGTGCTGCTGCAATCTTCAGAGGCTACCGTCTTCAAAGTTTACATCGTCCAAGGGATAAAGCGATCGTCATTCAGATCGGATTTCTATAGTTATACTTTCCCAGAATTCTTGTAATCTTCTTACAAAGTTTGTTGAAATAAAGATCAACTTTTGTTTTTGCAAACAAAATGGCGACTCTGCTGGGGATGACTTTCTCCTCCGACGAGGAAGTGACAACCCAATGTGACGTTGCATCTATCGGAAAGACGCAGAAGATGCTGGTTTTAAAGGTCAACCAGACGGCCTACGAGGCGATGATCAACTCCAGGACCACCCCTCGTACTGCAACAACTTCTGCCACGAGCAAAGTTTATCCAGTGTGGGTCCCCAAGACTGTTGCGTAGTCCACTGCTTCTGCTGCTCAGCCTGCTGCGCAGTCTACTGCCTCTGTTCCCAAGACTGTTGTCTCTGTTGTGCAGTCTGCTGCTACTGCCCATACGCAGTGTGCCGCTTCCCTTGCCAGTGCACAACATACTTCATATGCTGCTCTGTCAAAGTACAAGACTCATATTCCTCTGGCGCAGTTGGCTGCAACTCTTCCTGTGCAATCCATCACTCCAGCAACCAGAGTGCAACCCAAACACTCTGGCAACAAGACTCCTGCTCTGCAAATTGCTGAGACTGTGGCCAGAAGACCTTCTGCCAGAATTACTCATGCGTAACCTGCCAATGCGCCAACAACTACTCCAACCCATGCACAAACTGCGCCAGCGCAGTCTAAGAGAGACAACCCTTTGGCTAATCTCTCCTCTTCCCACAGCAAGGGGAAAAGCTCTGCTCCTCCTCTCAAGCACCCTATTGCTCCTGTGCAATCCGTTGGGGGTAGTCTTTTGGCTAATCCTCTTCCTCCCCAGAACAAAGGAAAAGACCTGTTGGTCTTTTCTTAAACTTCCTCGTCCCACGACTTGGAAGACAACAGAGGAAAACGCTCTTTAGCTAACCCTTCTTCACAAAACAAAGGAAAAGGCCCTTTGGTCTTTTCTCAGTCTTCCTCGGTTTTTATCGTAGAAGATCAATCTGAACGTGCCTCGGCACCAATCAGTACAAAGTCTCTTTCCAATAAGAGTTCTTCTTCCCTCCTTGCCAAAGGGAAGTATACTGATCAGAGGGGTATTCTGCCTACTCCGGTAGCAGAATTCCAAGATCTCCCAACTCTTAAGATATTCCGTTCAGGATAGGGAAAATTGCTAGTGTCTCAGACAGAAACCCCTGGGGGTGAGTTTGTTGATCTAAGAACTTATCTCAATCGACCAACTTCGGTGAAACACAAACAGCCAATGCCGAAGACCAACCAGCATCAGAGGAAAACTTCCAGGATCAAAAATCCTGACACCTATGCTAATGAAATGAGTACTTCCCTGTACACTCAAGGGATAAAACATTTGAAGAATCGGAACCATGTTTCGAATGTTGTCAAAGAATATGTCCCTCAAACTTTTTCTCGTCCTATCATTGTTCCTGATCTCCGAGAACACCTTAAACAAAAATAGGACAACATCTCAACACCTCCAGTGCAACCACTTGGACAGCATTGTAATCACAAGATTATCATCAAGTGTTGTTGTCAGACAATAAGACGATCTGTCTTCGATCGTCTGAACTTTACAAACTCTGAACCTATGTCAGAAGATAAAGATGAAGTTTTGTACGCTTCTGTCAACATGACTTCCAGGGATATTGGGGGTAGGAAGTGCTCCAAGCACGACAAGCCTCGTAAGCCAAGCCAGCGGTATTTGGATTTACTCCAAGAATCTTCTGATGGAGTATTCCAACATACCCGATCCCGAAGCCGAGACACAATTGGTCAAAGGAATCTTCAAGATCCTTCCGGTCATCTTCCTTCTTCTCACTCAGGAGATGATTCTTTCTCCGACTACGATGCATACAGCGAAAGTTCGGAACAGACAGTGTCTTCTACTGTACCTAGAGAAGTGACAGCTTATGTTGTCACTGAAGATCCCGATGCTTCCAGTTCGGCTAGTCAAGAACAACGGATAGCTGTACTAGAAGACAAACTGAAGACCATGGCCGAAATGGTCGCAAGTATGTATTCCATCATTATGGCCCAGCATACAGTTCCACCGACCGTACCTCCTGCAAATCCTGAAATCATAGCATCGTCGGTACCTGTCAATACAGGGCTGGGGGTAGCATCTCCTCAAGTACCTCCTGTACAGATTCAACAAACACCCAGTCAGTCAGGTACTGGGGGTAGTGCTTACCATGCTGTTCCTCCCCCTAACACTGTGACTCAGCCTGCTCCTTCTACATCAGTAGAAGATGCCAATGAAGCTGTCAAGCTCCTGCGCACTCAGTTTGAGGCCTTCAAAGAGAAGGACAACTTGCAGATGTTGGGGATCAAGCAAACCTACCCAGTTGAATGGAAGGAAGTCCCGTTTCCTTCGAAGTACAAGATTCCAATAATCTCGCTGTTTGATGGCAGCACTTCTCCCAGTCAGTTCATTAACCACTTTGAGGTAATGACTGTTCAACTTCAGCCAAATGATGCTCTTCTTACCAGAGTATTCGTCGGTTGTTTAGCCGGCGTAGCATACGATTGGTACAGAAGCTTGCCCGATGGTTGTATCACCTCATTCTCAGGTCTAAAACAAATCTTCTTGGAACAATTTTATGAGGGGATCAACAACATGACCATGTCAGCCATCAATAAAATCAAACAAAGACACAATAAAATTGCTGAGAGTTTCATTGAAAGGTTTTGCCGGGAAGCTTTAAAAATGCCTCTTGGAACTCCGGCCGCTGCACCATAGACACCTGCAAGGCAAATCTTTTGCCTATCATCAGCATGTGGACGGGGTCAACTCAGTTCCAAGACTGGCCATCCTTCATTGTCAATGCTAAAGCAGCTGAAGTTAGCACCGACAAATTCAAGCAGCTAGGGGTACAAATGTCTAACCCCGATCGGGATGAACACCAGACAACGGGTGGTGGCAATCGCCAGAACAACCGCAAGGGAAAAGAAACTTTGAATATCAACTTGAAGAACAAAGAATCTTTGGCGGTCAACGTAGCTCCCCCTACGTCCACTTCTCCTTCTTCAGCACCTCCACCAAGGGAACCTCGTCCGAAAGTAGAGTACTCTTTTGACGAGAATGACACCGTAAGCATCTTTGATTGCTTGATCAAAAGCAATAAGCTCCAGCTCCCAGATCCGAAGAAGCCCGATGAAGTCGGTAAGAATGATCATCCCAAGTACTGTGTTTATCACAGGTTCATTGGGCATCCCACTCGAGCATGTTATGTGCTCAAAGGCAAAATTTAGGAGCTGGTCAACGCTGGTGTTGTCACTCTGCAGCAAGATGAGAAGACTGTTACCGCAAACATAGTCTCAGTTCAATTCGGTGACTTTCCGCCGCAGATAGTACAGCACGGTGTCATTCCTATCCCCAAAGCTACTCTTGAGATCGAGAATCTCCCTCCTCCACGAAGTGAATGTCTCGTCCCCTTGTCTCTTGACAATAGCAGATTATGTGGATTCATCCAGATCTTGCTTCAGAGTTCGAACTTCCCTCTTCCTCCAAGAAGAAAGACCGCTCCAAGGGTAAGACAAAGACTTGCAATATGGTGTCTTTTGACCCCGTAGTTGACGAAGAAATCCTGTTGGGCACCAGATCAGGGAAAACCTATCTAAAGGATTACCCCGAAGCTCAAGAGAATCCTGCTTCTTCTTCTGAGCCTGCTCCAGTGCAGCCTGCTTCCACTGAGGATATTCCTACTGCATCCTTACCGGTTGTAGAGTCTACTCCTCCTAAGCCGACGGTAGCCGACAAAGGCAAACAATAAGTCTGCTTCGACAAACCTTTGAAGAAGTCATCTCCCTCAGGACTTGAAAAGCCTTACAACTTTGATATCTTGGCTCAGTTAGCCAATACACCGGCCCGGCTGTCAATCTTCGAGCTCTTGTGCCTCTCCAAAGAGACTCGGAAAACTCTCAGTGAGGCTCTCATGCAGGCAGAAACATGTCTAGCCCTTCTAAAGAAGCCGAAAGCAGAACCAGTCTCTTGTCTTCATTGTCATAGTGTGTTGGAGTTAATTCCAAACATAACTTTCACACAGGATGACATGCTGATGGAAGACAATAGGCACGACTGTCCTCTCTACTATACAGGATATGTCGACTCGATGAAAGTTGATCGTATTCTGATAGATCCAGGGTCTGCTCTCAGTATCATACCGAAGACAATGTTAGTTGCATTGAAGATCCCCGTGCATAGTCTCTCCAGTACAATTACCACCATCCTTGGGTTCAATCAGGGAAGGAGTGAGCCTCTGGGCAAGATTCGCCTAAAACTCCAAATAGACAATCTTCGCACAAAGGTGACCTTCTACATCCACTACAACAGAAATACCTTTTAATGACGGCTAAAAACCGTCATTAATGACCAACCATGACGCTTTTTTTTCCAAAGAAAGTGTGATGAAAATGGGTGTTATAAATGTTTTTTAAAAGCGTCATAAAATAAACGTCATGAATATGATGAGTTTCTGCTACACTTATTTTCAGCGTAGTTTGAAAGCGTTATGAATAGATAATCTCTATAGACTCAATTCAGCACATTTATAACGCTCAATTCTACACATTTATATATTACTTTCCAAAAAATTATAGATCAATGCTCAATGTTGCTCAATTCAATTTCAAAACATTCACTTTGAACCATATTTACAAGAAAACATCTAAATGTCATAGAGTACCATTTAATCCATTTACAAATATATACATAATATATATCACCATCTTCATTATATTTTTTCAAAATAGGACATCCAAATACATATATTTACAACTACTACTAGTAAGTAGACCCTCAAAACTATTTGTACATTGGCTTCAATTTTGAGCACATCAAAACTGTCGGCATCACGTAGCAAAACCCTGAAAAAGATAAAAAAAAATATTATCAAAAGGCCACCTCATGTCTTAAGAGTTGGTACCAAGTTTCCAACAAGAAACTAGCAATTGAGGATCATATAATAAAATACTTTCATATACATTGAATCTAAAATTAAATCGACATGAAAGAAACAAGGGGTAAAAAGCTTGTGAACAAACTGAACAGAGTATCTGAAAACCAATAGTCACTAGTCAGCCATTTGTTTCTCATCCTGCCAAAGTGTTATTATTATTATTATTAGTATTATTATTATTATATATATATATATATATATATATATATATATATATATATATATATATATATATATATATATTATGTACATGCCAATATTTGTCTCTCTTTTTCCAAGTTCGTAGGTATCCTAGAAATTGTAGCTTTTAATAAAACAAAGTTTATTGCTGAACAAAGAACCAAGATGCCTATTACTAGATGATATCATATATGGTACTGAAATGGATATACTTACAGGCCAATAATTTCTAGATCTAGGAGAGATTGACACGTTGCTATTGCAGTGCATAGTGCAGTACTGTCCATTTTATAAATATTGTACAAGTGTAACCTCTTGAGGAGAGCCCTGAAATTTTATAAAAGCATTATTAAGAAACAAAAGAATAGTTGACAAAAGCTAAAAAAATCAAACAATTTGTTTCCATACCCTGCAACACCACTGTCCAGATTTAGAGCCAAAAGGCAGGACCTAGTAAGAAAAGATGACTCCCTTCCTTGCCTTGGTCTTTTCTCATTCCATAAAAGACCAGCTCCATCCATAGAACTTCTAGAAGAATAGGACATTGACCGACTATGTTCAAATGTTGATGCCAGATTAGGCAAAATCCCAAGCTTAAGTGACCTGATCTTAGAGAAAGGAACAATTAAAAAGATATCATTTAAAGGCTATTTATGCAATAAATGAGAATAAATATCATTCCGTGTGTTTTACTTGTACAGATATATGATCATAGACGAATATAGATGACCATTAGAAAGAATAACTCTTATCACTATTTAGTTTCTTTCAACATACAATCACACAAAGCAGAAGCTAATTTACTGACTCCAACAGTAGGTTTCTAGATGAAGGGAGATTCCATAAAACAGTAGGTTCTAGTTCAGCAGTTTTGTTTTGAGGATCGTGAGCAACAACTATATTCTAGTTGGTTTGGAAATTTGAAAACTCTAACATCCACCTGACACATGAAGATCTCTCCTTCTGGTGTCTGTATAAGAAAAATTGACTTAGAGAAACTACACTATTAGAAGATTAGATTAGATGCCCTAGTAGAATTGAAGTATGGGACCTATACCATTCTTGCACTTTCATCTTCTAGATCTGATGTAGCAATCCATTCAACTGATGGCCTCAGAGAGCATGCAACACAGGCATGTAGGAGAGCCTAACATAGAGTAGCTTGTTAATTACACCAATTGAAAATAATTTAAGAGATTGATGGCTGCAACTTTTCCGTCTCACTATAGGATTATCCATTAGCCTATGTATTTTGAAAACAAAAGACGCCATTGGGAAGTAGAATTATTCGGATGCCTTATACTTTAGAGGACTTGCTTGAAATAAGGTGCTAAAGGAAAAGAAAAGAAAAGAAATTTATAAGGCTTATTATTTATAACTGTGAGCAATTACACAAAACAGTAAGTGAAACAAATGAGACAAGGATCTCAGGATCTAGGATGAGTGAGTATATACTTAAATCAACATTATAGCTTAATGTTCACGATCCTGACCCCATTAAAACAAATAGTATAAGGATCAGTGGCTCTAATCTTTATGTTAACTAGTGCTTTCATTCACAAAAAAAACTTTATTATAAGTTTCGTTTCAAGACAAAGAAATGCTACAGATAACAATTACAAGACTCTTAAATCTTCGCATAAATTACAGTCGCACCTTTACTACAGATAAATAAGCATCTGACAAACCCGTAAACTTTCCAACCATCGCAATTTTAACCTGCCATTTTTGACTCCCACTTTGAGCCCCGCCAATATTTGACTTCCTATAAAGCTTCTCCTACTGCACACGAATATACTAACACCTAACGTTTGATTATATACAATTGTATGCATCAACAGATTGAGAATAATAGAAGATGTGTGCATCAACAGATTGAGAATAATAGAAGATGTGTGCATCACCGAAATTGGAAAAATCAAACGAAGGCTATTTGTTTGTAGTTGGAAATCATTTTGAAATCTCTCCTATATCTTTTGTCAGAGCTTGTTCCGTGTGGTGTCTTTCCTTTGTAACTCGTCGTATATCACTTTGTGATTCTTACTTCATGTACAAATGTGTATTATCAACAAATTTGGGGTTTTCTGGTCACCATTCGCAATTGCAACTATCATTTGTCAAGTGATCAACATGAGTTGGTAAACAGAGATGTTTCACACAATTGTGTAATTGAAAATTCCTACATGAACTTTATTTGATCTTTAATACTCACTTTGCAAAGTATTTTCATTGTCCACATGAGATTTTGATACAGGCGTTGCGAAGTTGATGCAGGCGTTGCGCACGATGATCCAGTCGCGGGAGAAGTCGAAGCCCACCTCCTCCCGGACCTCCTCCGCTAGCCCGCCCTCGGCGGAGGAGAAGGAGGTCCAGCGGTCGAAGTAGTTCTGGTGGCCGAGGAGCTCTGGCCACGGGTGGATCACCTCCACCTCCTTCTTGAGGAAGTCGGTGATTTCGAAATTAGGGTACTCGATCATGGGGACGTTCGCCAGCGGGAGGAGCACCTGGGAATTTCAAAATTAGGGTTCAGAGATTTTAGGGGTTTTCTAGGGTTAGGGTTTGGTGAGACGTACTTTTGGGCGCTCGAGAGTGATGGGACGGAACTTTTGGGCGAAGCTGTCCGCGAGGAGGACGGCCTGGAGAGTGGTTCGGGCGAGTTCGTCGGGGTCATCGAAGTTGGCACGGCCGCCGCCGTCTTTCTTCTGCGCCATTGGAGCCGTCGATGGAGCCGGTAGAGAGAGGGAGTGGACTAGGGGTTTACGTACGAAGCGGTCTGAGCTGAGATATTTGTTGTTCGGGTTAGGGTTTTGGAGTTGGGGGAAAGGAAGGAGAAGAAAAGGAGGAGAAGGAGAAGACCAGAATGGAGGAGAGGAAAAATTTTGTTGAAGCGCGGGCTGTTCTCAACATTTTGGCCAAAAAATTGAACTTAAAAATATTACAAGTTTGCCACCGCTCTAAAATATTAATAACGTTTTATTTTATAAACGTTATAAAAAGTCCAAAATTAGCCCAAACCGTCATAGAAAAAAGGCATTTCGAACTTTCATAACGCTTTTTTATCAGCCGTCATGAAATCCACTTATCAAGCATCATTAATAGGTCTTTTTGTTGTAGTGATCATTGACAACTATGGTTGTTCTTATAATGCTCTGTTAGGAAGACCATTTTTGCATGAACATAACATTGTTCCTTCGACTCTCCATCAATGTTTCAAATATGTTGGTGACAATGGAGAGATTCAAAAGGAGGTTGTTGATCTCTATCCTTTCAAAGGCGTCGAAGCATACTGTAACGATGCTCGTATGTACAAGAATGAATTTATGAAAGTAGTGTTATCTTTGGACACTGAAGAAGAACAAGAAGCAGTGCCTAATGACACCCTCATCATACCTGTCAAAGGGCGTGTTTCTCGTCTGCAGTCCTCCAAACCATTGGCTATTCACTTGCCAGTCAAAAAGCAACCAACTGATGATGATCAGGATCAAAGGGAGCTCACCTCTTCTGAGCCACTTGTTATAGACTTACGTCGTAACAAGAAAAAAAGGCAACTCACCTCTTCTGAGCCACTTGTTATTGATTTATCTCATAACAAGGATAAAAGGGAGCTCATCTCCTCTGAGTCGCTTGTTATTGACCTCCGTCGTAACAAGTCCAATCCTCCTCCACGTTCTTCTTCTCCCCCTCTTGTAATCAATCTGACCAAGCCTGCTAAGGCTAAAGGTCCTGCTGTAAATACAAATGTATAAGTCAATGAAAAAGCATCTACTTTCCAGTATACTGATGTCATTTATCATGCTAAGTGCTATTTGGATATGTTAGATAGCTTTCAATCATTTACGATGGAAGTTGTGCAATCTCTTCAAACAGAAGTCTTATTTGAATACCCAAATGATGCGTATCGTATTGTTCCTGCTCGTAAGAAAGGCGAGAGTCCAATACTTTTTAGTAAAGGACCGAAACAACAATTCAGCTATACGGATGATAGCAAAAGTAACGATACGGGACATCTTCAACTCCGTCATTACAGTCAACAATCAAAAGACATCATCCGAAAGATGGGTTATGACTTCAAGAGTGGCCTCAACTACGGTAAGGGTAGAAAAACTCCTATCCTTACGGCTGTGCCGAAAGGGAAGTCAGAGATGTATTATAGCAGGACCAAAAGAGGTCTCGGATATTCTTCACCTCCAGTATTATCTCCAGCAGCCTCTGATTCCGATAGCGAGGAGCGCTTTAACTCTTCTGATTCCAGATCATGGGATTCTGACACCAGCATCGGTCAAGTTCATCGATTGACTGTATCTTCTAACATGGTCTCCGTCGAACTTCCAGAAGGCTATGACGAGGATGTTGAAGAAAGTCCCGAAACAGATCCTTGGGCTCAACGAATGGATATCCAATGGGAACTCCGGTTTGAACAAAGGGAACCTCCTACTGAAGATCAATTAGTTCAAATTGATGTATGAGAGAGCGGGTCACCTCGTCCAATATTCATCAGCAAGAACCTTCCAGAGGCAGATAAGCAAGAATTAATTCTTCTTATTTAGGAATACATAGACGTCTTTGCCTGGAGCTATGAAGACATGCCAGGTCTAGATCCCAAAGTTGCTACTCACAAATTGAACATTCTGCCAAATACAAAACCTATCAAACAAAAACAACGGCGCTTCAAGCCAGAAATAATGGATGCGATCGATGATGAAGTCAAGAAGATCATCGTTTGTGGCTTTATTCGGGAAGAACAGCATCCTGATTGGGTAGCCAATGTCGTCCCAGTTCTAAAGAAAATCGGAAAAGTTCGAGTCTGCATCGACTTTCGGGATCTTAATAAAGCATGTCCAAAAGATGAATTTCCTCTCTCTATCACGGACGTTATGATCAACAACACTTGTGGTTTCGAAAGGATATCCTTCATGGATGGATTCTCCGGATACAATCAGATTCGGATGAATCCTGAAGACAAAAAATACACTTCTTTCCGCACTCCTCGCGGAGTCTACTGCTATACCGTAACGCCATTTGGTCTCAAGAACGCTGGTAAAACGTACCAACGAGCCATGAGTACCATATTTCGAGATCATCTGCGTAAGATTGTCGAATGCTACGTTGACGATATCGCTGTCAAAAGTCGTCTAAAGGAAGATCACATCCAAGACTTGAGAACTATCTTCAACCTCATGCGCCAACATCAACTCAAAATGAATTCCACCAAGTCATTCTTTGGTGTTTCTAGTGGCAAATTTCTCGGCTTCGTCATTACCTCTAAGGATATACACGTGGATTCCGAGAAGATCAAAGTCATTCAAGAGATGCGTCCTCCACGTAACCTAAAAGAGCTATGAGGATTCCAAGAATCGACTTGCGTACATCAGGAGATTCATTTCGAATTTGTCTGGACGTTGCAGACCATTTACTCAACTAATGAAGAAGGGTGTATCTTTCGTTTGGACCGAAGAATGTAAACGAGCATTTGACGATATAAAGCGGTATCTCATGAACCCACTAGTCTTGGTGCCACCAATCTCCGGCATACCATTCTTAATGTATGTCCTTGCTATGGACCATTCATTGGGTGCTTTACTTGCCCAAAAGAACAAAGAAGGTCACGGACAAGCCATCTATTATCTCAGTCGTACTATGATTGGTGCTGAACACCGTTATAGTTCGGTCGAAAAAGAATGCCTAGCTCTTATGTTTGCTGTTCAGAAGACTCGGCATTATATCATTGGCCAAACTATTCATGTCATATCCCGAGTTAATCCTCTTCGGGTACTGATGAAGAAGCCTAGCACACTTAATTCTCGGTTGGCTACATGGGCCATTCTGGTAGCCCAATATGACATGGTATATGTTCCTCAAAAGTCTGTCAAAGGTCAAGTACTGGAGGATTTCTTAGCAGCTCATCCTGTTCCAGAGACATCCAAACTCTATGATTAAATTCCAGACGAGACATTGGAATCTAATACAATCTCCGAAGAATTTCCTACTTGGCGTCTATTCTTTGACGGTACATCCAGGATTGGACCCAATGGTGCCGTTGTCGCAGGAGTTGGAGTTGTCCTTATTTCTCCAGACGGGTCAGCTATTCAAAGAGCATACTCCTTAGATGAGCCTTGCTCCAATAATGTGGCAGAATACAATGTTCTACTCATTAGCCTTCAGCTAGCCAAACAACTAGACGTCGAGTATCTTGAAGTCTATGGTGACTCTAAGCTGGTTGTTAACCAGGTTAGAGGGACTTATGAAGTTCGCCATCAAGATCTAGTGCCTTACTTTGAAGCGGCAATCAACATGGCTACATCATTCAAAGCCTTCTTCATCGAATATGTACGACGAGCTTGCAATACTGAAGCCGACGCTTTGGCCAATCTTACAGCAGTTTTAGCTATCCCTATCAAAAGACAGCAGGTGGTGGTTATCTCTAATCGGGAATTGTTCTGCGTCGAAAACAATCGTAACATTAAGTTTAGTAATCTTACTGAAGTCAATGTTATCAATGAAGATTGGAGAACTCCCTTCATCGACTTCGTGGTCCATGATATACTCCCAGAAGATCCCAAGGAGGCTACGAGTATTCGTCGGCGGTCTCTACGATTCTACTACAATCAGACCACCAAGACTCTCTACCGACGGACTTATGACGGCCTACTCTTGCACTGTCTTGCTGGTGATGAAGCAAAGCAAGTATTGCGTGAAGCTCACGATGGTGTTTGCGGAGCACATCAATCCGGTCCTAAACTACAGGATCGCATCCGACGCATGGTTTACTACTGGCCCTCTATGGTATCTGATGCCATCGAATATGCAAGAAAATGTCGAGCTTATCAAATCCACGCAGATTTCATTCATCAACGTCGAAATTTCTTCATCCGACTGTTGCTTCCTAGCCTTTTAAAGCTTGGAGCATGGAAATCATTGGTCCCATCAATCCTCCTTCTTCTAGAGGATATCAGTTCATACTGGCAATCACCGACTACTTCTCCAAATGGGCCGAAGCTATACCATTGGCTGAAGTCAAGACCAGCAGCGTCATCAACTTCGTCAAACACTATGTCATCTATAGATTTGGTGTACCTTGAAGGATTATTCATGACAACGGACCTCAATTCATCAGCCAAAAGTTTATAAGGTTTTGTGACGATCATCGGATTGACAATGTCGCTTCGACAGCCTACAATCCTGTTGCTAATGGCTTAGATGAAGCTTTCAACAAGACTATCATCAAGCTCCTCAAGAAGTTTGTATCTACTAACAAATGGAACTGGAGTGAAAATCTTAGGAAATGTCTTTGGGCCTACCGTACTACGGTCCGTAACCCTACAGGCTGTATACCCTTTTCTTTGGTGTACGGCTGTGAAGCAGTTCTACCTCTGGAACTTTAAATTTCGTCTTTGAGGATTGCCATCGCCAACGAACTCACAACAGAGAACAACGACCTTCTTCGACTTTAAGAATTAAAAGCGCTTGATGAGAAGCGGTTAATGGCTCAACAGCATATTGAGTTATACCAAGCCCGCATCTTAAAGACTTTCAACCGCAAAGTTAAAGTCAGAGCCTTTCAGAAAGGAGAGCTCGTTCTAACCGTCAGACGTCCTATGACTACGAATCACTCGAGCAAAGGCAAATTCTATGCAAAGTGGAAAGGGCCATATATCATAAGCAAAGTCTTCTCAAATAGAGCCTATCAACTCACAGAGCTAGACGGTCGAGTTGTAATGATGCCTATCAATGGCAAGTTCCTCAAAAAGTATTATGTATAAATGTAACAGACATTGCTTGTAATCATCTGACAAGTTCATAAATAAAATTCCATTTTATTTCATCTTGAATGATAGTACATAATATCAAGGAAGGTCACTATCATCATTCTCAAAATTGGGACGCAGGCCACTACCGTCCTTATCAAAAATATGATCAGCAAAAGAGTCGAGAACATTCTTGCTGGAACCCACCAGGAACTTACAAGCAGCTATCCTCATGGCTTCTTCTTCTTCAGTCTTCCATGGTTCAAGAAGGAAGTCCAAGATGTCCTTTGGCGGTTTGAGGGCAGACGAATCTTCGCCCGCTGCTATCTGCTTTGGTTGAGCCGGTTCGACTGGACGTTCCTCAGTACTCGCTTCCACCTTCGAGGCAATCTCAGCCTTCTTGGATGCATCTCCAGACGACATCTTTATGTTGAAAATTGGAAGTGACCATCCCATTTGATTTTCTGTTCTATTTATAGACAGAAATTCGTACTACAACGAAGCGACACATGCATCTGACGGTTCACCCGTTCATCACATTCATCTGATGGTTCGTCCGTTCATTAAAATGATCTGACGGTTCACCCGTTCATCACATTCATCTGACGGTTCGTCCGTTCATTAAAATGATCTGACGGTTCATCCGTTCATCACATTCATCTGACGGTTCGTCCGTTCATTAAAATCATCATCCGACAGTTCATCCGTTCATCACATTTATCTGACGGTTCGTCCGTTCATTAAAATCATTTGATGGTTCATCCGTTCATCACATCCATCCGACGGTTCGCCCGTTCATCATCCGACGGTTCACCCATTTATTCCAAATTATTCGACGGTTTACCCGTTCATTCCATTCATCTGACGGTCCACCCGTTCATTTAATTCATTTGACGGTCCATCCGTTCATCCCGACGATTCATTTCGTTCACACATTTTGACGAATCATCCATTTCATTCATATCAGCAACTTGTCATCTTTGATTAAGTTGTCTATTGAAATAATGATATTCAATAAATTATATTTGCCATGTCCATATTACCTCTGAGCAGATATAATTGAATATGATTATTTTCCAAAATCAAGAAATATATCATGTCCTGCACCTCTGAATATATTTTCTATCGCTATTATTTATATCTGAATAAGATATGCAACAAATAATAGAGCCACCAAGAAAATGTCTTTTATTGATCAAAAATTGAAAGACATTACAAACATTACATATCACAAAAAGATTGAAGATACAAAAGTCTTTCCTATTCTGCCGGCGGAGTCATTAAATTGGTCATCTGCTGCTTCAAAGATTGCAGCCGCTCCTCACGAGATTCCATCACCCGTTTCTTAGCTTCTTCCATCCTAGACTTGTCGTCAAAAGATGGCATGGTTACTATTCTGCGAGAGATTTCTTCTTGATGAGTTGCGACGTACTCATCCCTTTTCAAAGTTAGAGCATTTAGCTGTTGAACTGCAGTCTGGTATTGTGCGGCCTCTTCCTCTAGAGCAAGCTGGACAAGTCTCAGCTCTTCTTTAAGACGGGCAGATTCTGATTGCAGCTCAGCAACCTTCCTCTCCTTCTCGTCAGCAACAGATGCCACTGTTTCTACTTGGGCATTATACTCAGCAGACTTGTTAGTAAAAGCATCCAAGAGAATTTGGAAATTAACTTTCTCAATCGCAGCCCCTTGAGACATCTTTTCAAATTTAGCTTGCACCAAGGGCTCCATCTCTCCCTTATTCAGCTCTTTGTAAGTTTTGACCGATGCCTCTAGCTCATCTAGTACATGTTCGAGAAAAACAGCCTGAGCTTCGTCGCCTTGATGACGAATGGCATTGATCAAATAGGAGGTTGGATCTCTGACGGTGGAGAAACAAGCCTCTTCTTTTTCTATCACCCTATCTACTAAGGGTTTCAAAGACTTAAAGAAGAGGTTGCTGAAAGAGCTGATGATAAAATGGTTGGTAGCCAGAGCACCCGGGGTAGCAGCTACTCCCATTGATGTAGAAGCAGCAGCAGGTGTCTGTGAAGACAGACGTCCAGTTTTTTCTCTTTGAGTAGATGGCTTTTTAGCCAGAGGAGCCATCGTAGAGCTAGCTCCTCCTCCCATATGCTCTTCTGTAAAATCAAATGAACTTTATCATTCATTGTTGTTGTCATTAGCAACTAATTGAAAAGGATCAAAAGATCAAAGGCAATCTTACCATGACTTGCCCCAGCAACAAGCCTTTCGTCTGTTGGTACAGATTCCAGTCTAACAGAAGTAGCTTTAGATATTACTGCCTGGCTACTTCGGCTTCAGAACCACCCGAGAAATGTCGGCTACCGCTAGCGATAGCCGTTACTGGCACTATGTCTGTGCACACGGGAGGAACCGGGGAAGATTCTACATGGATAAAAATATAAATATCAGCTATTTGAATCTATGAAAAGAAGGTAGATAAAATCATTTAATACCTTTTGGATCAGTAGGAGTAGTTTCAGCAGGTGCTACTTCTACATCCGTATTCCTTTCCGGAGACACGTACACCTCCACATCCGCTTCAGGATGTAGCGTGTCATCTACGGCTTCAGGAGACATATGAACATCAGTGCCTTCTTTAGGATTTAATGTATCATCAACATCTTATGTCGATGTATCTTCATTGCTTATGCTATCCTCTGGAGCTTCCTCGCTGGCAGTTGCGGCAGCAGCTTGATTGACATCGTCCTGCAGACCAAAGTCACAATCATTTAAAGCTTCAATCATTAGACGATCTTCTTCTTCACGGAGCCCTCCTGGTGTAACAGGAATCTGGGTAGTTCTCACTGCAAGAGAAGGAGATCGCAAAATTTTATCATCCCTCTGCCCAGTTTCATCTCTCAGCTCAGCTTCATCCCTCTGTTCAACCTCATTCCTTGGCTCTGGGGAAGGAGTCTCCTGCCTAGGCTCGGATGTAAGTATAGGGGATGACATGGTTATTCCTGCTACGGCACTGGCCACCACCAAGGACAAGATTTGTCTCGGAGGGGTGATCACCCTCTTTCTCCTTCTAGAGGCCAGTTTCTTTCTATGAAGAGGTCTTTCGGGACTCTCCACATCTACTACATCGACCTGCTTTGGAAGAGAGGTCGGTGTGGTCGCTTCTTCTCGGGTCGACTCAGCCAGTTGCCGAGACTGTGACCTGGTAGTGACCTTCTCTAATGGGTCTAAGATGAGTTTCTTCTTTGCAACCGGAGAAGAAGGTTCATTAATTCTTCTTTTTCTCTCCTTGGTTGGAGATTTAACCACTTTTAAAGAAACCCGCAGTGGTTCATTAACCTCCTCAGGGAAGTTAGCTTCCCTTGAGGCTTCCAAGGGATCATCTACTGGCTCATGTTGCTCATCATTTCCTGGAGCTAGTATAGCAGTTGCTCCTTTCTTCAAATGTGTCGCCGTCGCGAAGCTATCTACAAGATTGAAGTTCTCGGCAAATGTGTTTGCAGCTGTGTAAAAAAGTGAATATGTATATAACATTCGGGGGCCGTGATCATTCTTAGTCGGCATCGAGAATACTGTCCTTGTGTCTCGAGCATTGTAATAGGTTCATGCTCTGGCACCATCAATCAGATACCCCTTTTCTTGTAGGCAGGTTATAGCATTGCCTACGTGGAACTGGTCGTAACCAAATTGACGAGCGAAGCGGTTTGGCAGATATGGTTCCAAGAAACATTCATCTTTAAATCTATACACCAAGTGCGACGGCCTGATCGTCCTCAGCTAGTCAAATGCTGCCCGACCCAACGGCTGCCTCCCAAGGTCAACTAGATTTGTCGACATATGTTCATAATCGGTTGGAGGGGCAACGCAAGTAAAAATTCCATCCCTTTCCAAGGTTCAAGGCACGTCTGCAATCCTTCAGACTAGTGTATATCCACTTGCTCCGGGAGAATCTCCGCAGATAACTACCGCCGACTGCTCCCATGTCGGGGTTCATCAATGATGGATGGTGCAGAAGCAACCATCCGAATAAATAGGTGTAAGGCAACTCCAGTCAAGGGAAGTTCCCCTTCTCACCCTTCTATTTGAGCATGGAGTCAACATAAAGACGAAGACCTGCATTCACTCTACAGGTCATCGCCGACAGCAAATCCATCCGGTAGCCAAAGACTAACCGGACAGCAGCAAAGAGCACGCCGCGGTGGAAGCGGTCCACGGCGCTCGCTCCGGGTACGACGAAGCGTCGGATCCAATATGTCAGGAAACCCGCCAGCTGGGCTTCACTTGTGTCACCACCATATTTCTAGTGTGAGGGTATTTTTGACATTTTGGGGTTATTTGAATTTATTAGAATTTATTTGAATTTCATATATTTTATTTAGGAATTTTTAATGATTATTTTAATGGTGTGATTAAATCCTATTTAATTATTTGCCAAAGTGGTTTTGGTTAGCCTAACCTAGATTGGACCTAACCTAGATTGGTCATAACTAATTTTAGTTAGCCACTTTGAGAATTAGATGGGTTGGATTATGGTTTAAGTCAAGTTAGTTAAGTTAAGTGAGTTGCTTAAGACTAGGAAACAACCCTTTGTTCTAGACCACTCAATACCCCTTGATTCATTCCTAGCCCAAGGATACCACCTAGAAACCCTAACCTAAACCTAGTGGCCGGCCAAGGCTTGTCCCCCTCCTTATATAATATCATTTTGGGGATTTGAGCCTCCTTCTAATAGTTTATGATTCTTTCCTCAAGACAAGGTAAGCCTACACTTCATTTCTCCATAGATCATTCAATATAGGTCTATTTTCATTGGGATTTCCTCCATAGCACTCTAAATACTGTTCCTCTATTGATTGTGGAGTCACATCACAGGTTTGGGACAATTTGAGGGAGTTTTGAAGCTTGGAGAACCATTCTCTATTGGGTCTTTTTGAGGATTTTGCAACCATAGGTAACTTCCTTAATACTCAATGAAACTCTGTTATTATTCCACATCTAGGGACCCCTAGGCCTAACCTAGTTGTAGGAATAGGTAACCCTAGGTTTTGAGCACTGTACGTGTCCGTATCGGACACGTATCAGTCAATAATCATATGTGTTTGACAAAATGCCTCAATGGGCATTTTGTATTGATTTTTGATTTGTTTTTAAATGGAAATTAATATTTTGATGTCGCTTACACATTCGTGATCGACTGAGGTGGTTCCTGTGTCGCGTCGTGTCGTTCAGGACACGTGCACACGAGGGTGCATGCGCACGTGCGCACAGGCATCGTGTCCTGCCTCTCGGGGTGGATTTCTCGATGGACACGGCGACTCAGGTCATGCCACTTGGCGTGGGCCAAGGGGCAACGACTAACACGAGTCCCTCCAAATCTGAGATGCTCTCGTGTCGTGTCGGGCACGTATTTTCGTGTGCACGGGGACACACTGTGTGCGTGTGTGTTCTGAAATTGTATTATGATGTTTAATCATTTTTAAATGTTTTTAAATAATGTTTTAATGATTAATTAGATTCTAAATATCATGTTTAATCTCTGTTATTATAGGGTTACATATTTGTTTGGGTTTAATGTGGAGTTTTGGCTCGAATTGGTTTGAACTGTAGAATTTCTGATACACTGACACTTTATTTCAGTTTTCTTCAACTGTCAAATCCATTTTTATCCATTTAATCTAATGTTTTCAACTGTCTAATGATTCTCACATAATTGTTAGCTCATGATAGGTTGATCTACTTGTTGGAATAGGTTTTGGATCCATATATTAGAATTTGGACTATGAGTTGGGGCTCGAATGTATTAACTGATACAAAATAAATTGAATGTTTCAATTTCATTCTTAATATCCTGAATTGGGTTCCTTATATTCTTTTTTTACTAAAATGAATGTTGTTTCATGCTTAACTGTCATTAGCTGAACTTGGAGTTTGGCAAATGGAAACCAAGGTTGTACTTGGACATAAAAACTGAGATTTGATTCAAAACTGTGAACTGAATTGGTTTTCTTCCCATTTTGCATTGACACACACAGGTTCACCCCCAAATCCTGAGAATCTATGCATCCTTTATTTTTCCTACATTCTGAAATAACATGCTCACTGTAAAACCTGAGAATGGAGTATCCATTACCTGAGTTCCAGTTTTTCTTTTTTGGACTGTCACTTTACTGATTCATTTCCCTTGTTCACCTATGTTGTATTAACTTGGTTTAGAAATGTTGTTTCCAGTTTCCTATTTGATTAAACTGTGGACTGGTTTATGGGTGATGATAACTGGAAGGGTAGTTGATTAATTAGTATTTGTTTGGACTGTTTCATGTATTATTTGAGTTGGGCTTGAGGCTTGGTTGTCTCTTCACTGTTTTCCTCTCACACCATCACACCCTTGTCACACACACACACAGCCTTGGGCTCACCCTCTCTTCACTGTTCTATTTCTGTACACTTTTTTTACACACACAGTGCTCACACACTGTCCTCTCTCTATATGTATATGAATTCCCTAGTCTCATAGTTAAGTTATGTATGTAATATGTATACATATATAAAATATGAAATGTTTGCCTATATATATATTTGTAATGTTGAGCTATATGTATATATATATATATATATATATATATATATATATATATATATATATATATATATATATATATATATAGTAGGGTTGTGTGCCTTTTGGGTATCTAGTATGGATGCCTACTTGGATGTATAGGTTGTATTGGTTATACCCATAGTATCATGTACATTAATTGTGTGAACTATATATGTGCATCTCATATATAGGTGGGTATGATTAGATTTCAATATATATATACCAAGAGTGATAGGTTTTAGATATAGGTAGACTAGTTTAGACTTGATTAGACTTGGTTGACCTAGTTTGACTTCTAGGGTTGACCAGAGTTGACCAAGAGTTGACTTTGGCCTAGATTGACCTAGAATCATGTAGAAAGCATAGTAGGACTTCATTTTACTATTCTGGACTTGTTGTGACTTGTGCTGTTCTGATTAGGAGCCAGATACCACTCCTCGGACAGTACTTTCATATTGGACACTCAGATACCAGACGAGTACATTCTCTGATCATTTCATATCCTGCTTAGAATTATTTCCTGCAGTAGATTACTTTACTTGTACTGTCACGATGGTCACATGGATTGGTACTATATGGATCTCTACATGCGATGTTATCCCCCGCGGGAGCATCGAGTACATTGTGTCATGTGCGTTTCACTTTCATCATGTACTCCTGTGCTTTCATTATACATGTACACTCCTGTGAATCTTGTACTCTCATGTTCACGGAGCCCCCATGTATACTATCATGTGCACCCTTTCAAGGGCCCCCATGTGATATCATGTACAATAACAAAACCTGTTTAGATCCTTGTGTATTGATTGGGGTACGGGGGAGTAGAATTGGACATGTGAATAATACACCAGTAGTATCTTATCAGAATCTCTTCCATAGTGTCTTATCAGAATCTCCTATGCCATTTACATGTCCATATTGTACTCTGACTCACTAGCCACTGTTAGTCTCTATTATAGTAGATATTCTGTTACAGCTCTTTCTCTGTTTACATACTGCACTTCTTTCAGTACTTGTATCTTACTTTACTGTATGTTTATATTTTCTAACCTGCTATGAACTGTTGAGATGTACTGTACTCGCTCATGTCCTGACTGGACCTGTTGAAAATATTACAGAGGACGAGGAGGAGGCTTGCCTGGACACTTTCTACGGGGCAGCCTTAGATGACACCTGCGAGCTGGACCCTCAGGAGGACCCAGCTCTAGCTGAGGATATCACCCCGATTGCCTACTTTAGATTAGTTAGGCTTATCTTCCTTTTGTAGTCTTGAGGCATGTTTTAGCTAGACTTTATTTAGAGTTCAGAGTTGTATATATTCTTTCATTCTGTATCTGAGACCTTGTACTGCTGGATATTGCTGGGATTATCTTAGACTACTTTTCATCTATTTATTTTCTTGAGTTCTATTTCATATCGTGCTATCTCTTCCTTAGTTGTGATTGAGTTTTACTGCTATGTCACCCCCATTCGGGGAGTATAAACTGTTTAGAGATATATTGTTAGATGTTGTGACCTAGGACAGCGTTCTACCGCCGACACTGCGGCGTAGGCTGGACGTACCCACGTCTCGTACCCTTACTCTAGGGTGCGGGTCGTGACACGTTTTTAGTGGTGGCCCATGCAGGTCTAGACTAGAAGTGTAGTGGTATTCGAATTAGAGTATCACTACAGCCTGCAGTAGGATATAGGACATTAATTTTAAGGTACTCAATCACTTTAGGAAAATTTTCTTTTATTGCCATCTAAATCCTTTGTCAGCTGATCCTTTGAATTATAATTGTCCGTCTTTGTTATTTCGCTTCTTTCTCAGAAATTGATACTCTTGTTTGTCTATCTTCAGGATGGTAGAGACTAGATCGCAGCGTGCCATTCATGAGGATGCTATAGAGGGGACTGCTACCTCTCAGCCAGTACAGTGAGGCCAGGGGACTGCAGCTCCTGCCATCTCAGCTCGTATGGAGACCTCGGCAGCCGCAGCAGGGGGTATGCATCCACCGACTCGGAGGCAGGACTCGATCATTCCAGAGGATCCCTTCCAGCAGCCACCTCCAGGATACGTGGACGCAGCTCAGATGTTCGCGTATTTTCAGCAGTTCATGGACAGACAGCAGGCTCGACAGGACAGAGGCATGGAGTTGGCCGTCACGACAGTCACGGCTCGACCAGTGGTATAGTAGCCGAGGACACCGGGGATCGAGCAGTTTCAGAAGATGAGCCCTAGAGAATTTCTGGGGACAGAGGGGATCCTATATGCCGATGAGTGGATCGAGCATATAGAGGAGATCTTCCACTTGTCCAGGATTCCAACAGACCTTCATATCGAGGCCGCAGCTAGCCGGATGTGAGATCTTGCTCGCACCTGGTATCAGTCAGACCCCAGGGTGGGGGTACCAGGGCAGACTTGGGAGCAGTTCAGGGGCTTCTTCAAGAAGAAGTTCTTCCCAGATTCAGCAGTCAGAGCCTTAGAGTCACAGTTTGAGAGCTTGGTCCAGGGGAGCCTCTCAGTAGAGGAGTATGCTGGAGAGTTTGGCCGTCTCGACAGGTTTGTAGAGGGTTTGAGCGAGACGGCGAAGGCCCAGAGGTTCCGGAAGGGTCTGGTCAAGGAGGTCAAGTCCCTGACCAAGGGCAGCAGAGATGCTACATTTGAGGAGATCTTGACGGGAGCCTTGTTGGCTGAGGATGACCTTGAGCTTAGGCTCAAGAGGGGGCGAGACCCAGTTGGGGGCAGTAGCAGCAGTGGAGGCCAGGCCAAGAGGCCCCACTTTCAGCATCAGCAGCAGAGGCAGTTCCAGCCGCAGCTGATTCAGCAGAGGCCAGTACACCAGCAGCAGTTTCAGCATCAGGCACCCAGGCACCAGACAGTCAGTTGCACCTTCTGTAAGAAGCCAGGGCATGGATGAAACGAGTGCAGGAAGAGGCTCGGGAAGTGCCTTCTTTACGGAACGGCAGACCACCAGATAAGGGAGTGCCGTATAGCACGAGCAGCTCCGGGAGGTGGAGCCAGAGCTCCAGTGGGTCAGCAGCGGGGGCCAGCCCTGCCGACGTAGCAGTAAAGATTCGTCCAGCACCAGCAGCAGGCCAGGGGAGGCCAGCAGGGGCGAACTTTTGCCATGGCAGCTGGAGATGCAGAGGTGATAGGAGAGCTGATTACAGGTTCGATTCTTCTCGACTCCAGTCCAGCATTTGTATTATTCGATTCCGGTGCTTCGCATAGCTTCATATCAGTATCTTTTGCGATTAGACACGGTATCGTAGCTGAATCGTTGCCTAGGACTTACAAAATCACTACCGGGGGTGGTATTATCCTCGTGAGTGATATTTGTAAGGGTCGGAGAGTAGTTTTGGAAGGCCGTGAGTTGGAGGTGAGCCTGCTCGTAATGCCATTGCCGAACTACGATATAGTACTAGGCATGGATTGGTTGAGCAGACACCATGCCAGCATTGATTGCAGAGGGGGTAGAGTTCTCTTCAGAGCGCTGGGGGAGCCAGAGTTCGAGTACTCCAGACGTCAGACAGAGCAGAGCAGCGGAGTCTTCTGTGGAGTCTCGGTCGAGGAGCAGACGATTCCACACCCCTTGATAGCAGAGTATATGGATGTTTTCCCAGAGGAGTTGCCAGGATTGCCACTAGACAGGGACATAGAGTTCTCGATAGACTTGGTTCCAGGAGCGGAACCTATCTCTCAGCATGTCTATCGGGTGAACAACAGCGAGCTGGTGGAGCTGAAGAAACAGGTGGATGAGCTACAGGACAAGGGCTTCATCCGCTCGAGTTCATCCCCATGGGGTACACCAGTGTTGTTTGTGCCGAAGAAGGATGGGTCAGTACGCATGTGTATTGACTATAGGGCAATCAACAACCTCACGATCAAGAACAAATACCCACTGCCGCGGATCGACGATCTATTTGACCAGTTGAGCGGAGCTCGGGTATTTTCCAAGATTGATCTGAGGTCGGGATATTACCAGGTGAAGGTGAAGGGGGAGGATATTCCCAAGACCGTTTTCACGATGCGGTACGGGCAGTTCGAGTTTTTGGTTATGTCGTTTGGGCTGACCAATGCACCAGCAGTGTTTATGAACCTTATGAACAAGGTATTCCACCAGTATCTGGATCAGTTTGTGGTGGTGTTTATTGACGATATCTTGATATATTCCAAGACTGGGGAGGAACACAAGGAGCATTTGAGGATAGTGCTGGAGATTCTCAGGAAGGAGCAGCTTTACGGGAAGCTCTCCAAGTGTGAGTTCTTCTTGGATCGGGTGGACTTCTTGGGGAATGTGGTGACTGGAGATGGTATCTCAGTTGACCCCAAGAAGATTGTAGCAGTTGAGGCATGGGCAGCGCCGACTTCAGTTGCAGAGATCAGGAGTTTCCTGGGGCTGGCAGGATACTATCGGAGATTCGTACAGGATTTCTCCCGGGTTGTAGAGCCGTTGACACGGTTGACCCGGAAGGATGCTGAATATGTGTGGTCAGAGGAGTGTCAGGCAGCTTTTGATGAGTTGAAGAAGCGGCTTACGACAGCTCCGATTCTGATATTGCCTTCAGGATCAGGTGGTTTCACTATTTATAGTGATGCTTCAGGGAAGGGGCTGGGTTACGTCTTGCAGCAGCATGGAATGGTGATTGCCTATACTTCCAGGTAATTACGTCCCCATGAGAAGAACTACCCTACCCACGACCTGGAGCTGGCAGCAGTGATATTTGCTCTGAAGCTGTGGAAGCATTATCTGTATGGTGAGAGGGTGGAGATCTTCACAGATCATAAGAGCTTAAAGTATGTGTTTACTCAGAAGGAGTTGAACATGAGACAACGCAGATGGCTAGAGTTGATGAAGAATTTTGATATCCTACTTCAGTATCACCCAGGGAAGGCCAACGTGGTTGCCGATGCCTTGAGTAGGTATCCAACAGCCATGTGTTTGACCATGGATCGGCATTTGCTTGCCGACTTGGAGAGCCTTGGGATTGAGGTAATCGTGCCTGGAGTGCAGATGCAGCTTTGGGGGATGCAGATTCAGTCAGACTTGGTGGAGAGGATCAAGTCGGCACAGTTTGAGGACATTGCTCTACGGTGTCTCCAGGAGCAGGCTCGATCAGGATTGCTGGAGGGCGAGTTTTCTCTTGCAGAGGATGGTGCCTTGAGGCACGGTTCCAGATTATGTGTGCCCAGCGGGGATCTCAGAGAGCAGGTTATGTAGGAGGCCCACAGATCTCAGTACTCTATACACCCGGGTGCCAACAAGATGTACCGAGATCTGCGGGAGCATGTATGGTGGTCAGGAATGAAGCGGAAGGTGGCTCGCTTCGTGGCTAGGTGTTTGGTCTGTCAGCAGGTCAAGGCGGAGAGACAGAGGCCCGGTGGATTGTTGCAGCCGCTACCCATTTCCGAGTGGAAATAGGAGCATATCACGATGGACTTTGTTTCAGGATTGCCGCGTACTCCAGGAGAGAAAGACGCGATTTGGGTCATCGTTGACAGGTTGACCAAATCGGCCCACTTCTTGCCATTCAAGGTGGGTACGTCTACAGAGAGGCCGGCGGAGATGTATATACGGCAGATAGTCAGGATCCACGGAGTTTCGGTCAGCATCGTCTCAGATCGGGATAGTCGTTTTACTTCCTATTTCTGGAGGAGTCTGCAGACCAGCTTGGGCACTCAGCTCAAGTTTAGTACTGCATACCACCCCCAGACGGACGGACAGTCAGAGCAGACTATTCAGACCCTTGAGGATATGCTACGGACGTACGTCCTAGACTTTGGAGGTTCCTGGGAGGATCATCTTCATTTGGTAGAGTTTGCCTACAATAACAGTTTTCAGGCCAGCATTGAGATGTCACCATTTGAGGCTCTGTACGGGCGTAGGTGTCGTACACCCTTATCCTGGGATGATGTTGGTGAGCAAGCTTTACTGGGGCCAGAGATGGTTGTTGATGCGACCGAGAAGGTGAAGCTCATCAGGGACAGACTTCGCGTGGCGCAGGACAGACATCGACATTGGGCCGATAGCCACCGGAGGCCCTTGGAGTTTGAGGTACAGATTAGAGTAGGATTAGATTTAGGTTTGTTTGTTTGTGATTTTTGATCATGTTTGTTTATTATTTTAATTGGGACCTTGCTTGTGATTAGGTCGAAGACCAGGTTTTCTTGAGGATATCTCCGACTCGTGGTACAATACGTTTCGGCGGAGGCGGGAAGCTTAGCCCGTGCTTCATTGGCCCTTTCGTTATCAGTGGGAGAGTCGGTGACGTTGCATACAGCAAATCCATCCGGTAGCCAAAGACTAACCGGACAGCAGCAAAGAGTACGTCGCGGTGGAAGCGGTCCACGGCGCTCGCTCCGGGTACGACGAAGCGTCGGATCCAATATGTCAGGAAACCCGCCAGCTGGGCTTCCCTTGTGTCACCACCACATTTCTAGTGTGAGGGTATTTTGACATTTTGGGGTTATTTGAATTTATTAGAATTTATTTGAATTTCATATATTTTATTTAGGAATTTTTAATAATTATTTTAATGGTGTGATTAAATTCTATTTAATTGTTTGCCAAAGTGGTTTTGGTCAGCCTAACCTAGATTGGTCATAACTGATTTTAGTTAGCCACTTTGAGAATTAGATGGGTTGGATTATGGTTTAAGTCAAGTTAGTTAAGTGAGTTTGCTTAAGACTAGGAAACAACCCTTTGTTCTAGACCACTCAATACCCCTTGATTCATTCTTAGACCTAGGATACCACCTAGAAACCCTAACCTAAATCTAGTGGCCGGCCAAGGCTTGTCCCCCTCCCTATATAATATCATTTTGGGGATTTGAGCCTCCTTCCAATAGTTTATGATTCTTTCCTCAAGACAATGTAAGCCTACACTTCATTTCTCCATAGATCATTCAATATAGGTCTATTTTCATTGGGATTTCCTTCATAGCACTCTAAATACTGTTCCTCTATGGATTGTGGAGTCACATCACAGGTTTGGGACAATTTGAGGGAGTTTTGAAGCTTGGAGAACCATTCTCTATTGGGTCTTTTTGAGGATTTTGCAACCATAGGTAACTTCCTTAATACTCAATGAAACTCTGTTATTATTCCACATCTAAGGACCCCTAGGCCTAACCTAGCTATAGGAATAGGTAACCCTAGGTTTTGAGCACTGTACGTGTCCGTATCGGACACGTATCAGTCAATAATCATATGTGTTTGACAAAATGCCTCAATGGACATTTTGTATTGATTTTCAATTTGTTTTTAAATGGAAATTAATATTTTGATGTCGCTTATACATTCGTGATCGACTGAGGTGGTTCCTGTGTTGCGTCGTGTCGTTCAGGACACGTGTATACGAGGGTGCATGCGCGCGTGCGCACAGGCAGCGTGTCCTGCCTCTCGGGGTAGATTCCTCGATGGACACGGCGACTCAGGTCATGCCACTTGGCGTGGGCCAAGGGGAAATGACTGACACGAGTCCCTCCAAATCTGAGATGCTCTTGTGTCGTGTCGGACACGTATTTCCGTGTGCACGGGAACACACTGTGTGCGTGTGTGTTCTGAAATTGTATTCTGATGTTTAATCGTTTTTAATGTTTTTAAATGATGTTTTAATGATTAATTAGATTCTAAATATCATGTTTAATCTCTGTTATTATAGGGTTACATATTTGTTTGGGTTTAATATGGAGTTTTGGCTCGAATTGGTTTGAACTGTAGAATTTCTGATGCACTGGCACTTTATTTCAGTTTTCTTCAACTGTCAAATCCATTTTTATCCATTTAATCTAATGTTTTCAACTGTCTAATGATTCTTACATAATTTTTAGCTCATGATAGGTTAATCTACTTGTTGGAATAGGTTTTGGATCCATATATTAGAATTTGGACTATGAGTTGGAGCTCGAATGTATTAACTGATACAAAATAAATTGAATGTTTCAATTTCATTCTTAATATCCTGAATTGGGTTCCTTACATTCTTTTTTTTACTGAAATGAATGTTGTTTCATGCTTAACTGTCATTAGCTGAACTTTGAGTTTGGCAAATGGAAACCAAGGTTGTACTTGGACATAAAAACTGAGATTTGATTCAAAACTGTGAACTGAATTGGTTTTCTTCCCATTTTGCATTGACACACACAGGTTCACCCAAAAATCCTGAGAATCTATGCATCCTTTATTTTTCCTACATTCTGAAATAACATGCTCACTGTAAAACCTGAGAATGGGGTATCCATTACCTGAGTTCCAGTTTTCCTTTTTTGGACTGTCACTTTACTGATTCATTTCCCTTGTTCACCTATGTTGTATTAACTTGGTTTAGAAATGTTGTTTCCAGTTTCCTATTTGATTGAACTATGGACTGGTTTATGGGTGATGATAACTGGAAGGGTAGTTGATTAATTAGTATTTGTTTGGACTGTTTCATGTATTATTTGAGTTGGGCTTGAGGCTTGGTTGTCTCTTCACTGTTTTCCTCTCACACCATCACACCCTTGTCACACACACACAGCCTTGGGCTCACCCTCTCTTCACTGTTCTATTTCTGCACACTGTTTTTACACACACAGTGCTCACACACTGTCCTCTCTCTATATGTATATGAATTCCCTAGTCTCATATAGTTAAGTTATGTAATATGTATACATATATAAAATATGAAATGTTTGCCTATATATATATATATGTAATGTAATGTTGAGTTATATGTATATATATATATATATATATATATATATATATATATATATATATATATATATATATATATATATATATATATATATATATATATATATATATAGTATATATATATATAGTAGGGTTGTGTGCCTTAAAAAAAAAAAAAAAAAAATATATATATATATATATATATATATATATATATATATATATATATATATATATATATATATATATATATATAGTAGGGTTGTGTGCCTTTTGGGTATCTAGTATGGATGCCTACTTGGATGTATAGGTTGTATTGGTTATACCCATAGTATCATGTACATTAATTGTGTGAACTATATATGTGCATCTCATATATAGGTGGGTATGATTAGATTTCAATATATATATACCAAGAGTGATAGGTTTTAGATATAGGTAGACTAGTTTAGACTTGATTAGACTTGGTTGACCTAGTTTGACTTCTAGGGTTGACCAAGAGTTGACTTTGGCCTAGATTGACCTAGAATCATGTAGAAAGCATAGTAGTATTTTCCATAAATAAATTTACTTTATTTATTGTGTTTCTGGGAAAATTACAACTGTAGGAATCTGATCTAGAAGACGATCGCTTTATCCCTTGGACTATGCGAAGAAGAAAAGCTCTCAAAATTTTGACAGTAAGTTAGATAACTATGTATCTGTACAATGAATGAGAAAAAGAACTCTATTTATAGAGTCAAAAATAACTGAAAGGATAATAGTCTTCACAACCTGTGCCTAGTTGAAAATCACGCAGGATCTAACATACGCAAGGTTGTGAGCAGTTACTGGACGTGGCTTGTAACTGTTGGACACATGGCAATCATGCATGAGTCGTGTGCAAGTTACAGGACACGCGGGTGAGAGATCAGTGGCATGGCTGCCACGTACTCCAATTTGATGAAATCCACGCAGACTTGTTGAAGACGAAATCCACGCAGACTCGGGGCAGAAAGCTTCAAAATCTACGCAAACTTGGGGCAAGAAGCTTCAGAATCCATGCAGACTTGGGGCAAAAAAGCTTCAAAATCCACGCAGACTTGGGGCAGAAAGCTTCAAAATCCACGCAGATGTGAGACAAGAAACTTCAGAATCCACATAAACTTGAGACAGAAAGCTCAAAATACATGCAGACGTGAGGAAGGAACATATAAGTTCAAAAATACACGCAGACTTGAGCCAGAAGGCTCAAAATATACGCAAGATTGAGGCAGGACTGCCAGCTGTCTTGATTCGACGTGCCTCGACTGACACAAAATCTCTGACAGTGATTGCCTTTGTCAGTCGTATTAAATGACAAGAAGCTCTTTTGGTACGCCAACTTGGTGAAGGCTGAGTCTTGCTGAAGAAGATTTCAAAGTCACGCAATAGTCGGCTGTGATCTCTCGAGTTCCGTGCATACGTGGCATACGAGAAGACATTCTTCGACTGTCGTGCTGTCAGTCATAATGACACTCTGACAAAATGATGAGCTGTCTCCCAGCGTGACTTTTAAATATTGTCCTGATCAACTCAGCGTGACTTTTGGACTTGTTCTGATCAACTCAGTCGTGACTTTCATTTTTAAGGCCTACAAAACCCCCTTCAAAGTTTTCGAAAGTTGAAAAGACTTCAAAATTTTGAAATACTTTGAAAAGATAAACATGCAAATGAACTTATTAAATGTCATGATGACTCTTCAATTTTCAAGACTGATTGAATCCAATTTATGGTGGAATATGAACCGCCGGCGAGCTCTGTTATATAAACAGGGAGAAAACTCAGCTTTGATGTTCATCTTACGTCAACATGACTCCGAAGGAAGAAGCTGAAGAAGAAGCAAGAAAGTTAGGTTTCTGTGCCCATGGCGACCCTACTCTTGGGGGTAAGGAACCGGAGCCTTTAGTTTTCGAGTTCAAAGATGACCCTACACAACTAGCCAAGAATTTCTTGAGCTATTTTGGCCTGGACGGCTCATCTTCTTCCAATGGGCACAGTCTCGCAGAGCAGCGTGACACGCTCAATGCTCTGTTACATCGTATGGGAGTCACAAGCGTAGAGGAATTGGGCGCCAAGCTCAGTCTCTTCACAAAATAGAGCATGTCTTTTATGCTTCTGTTTTCTTTTTGAGAAATGTTGCACTTCTTTTCCTATGTAAGGTCATCAGTACCTGCTTTGAAAAATGTAGTACAACTTTATGCTGAACAGCGTACATTAATGAAGAATATTAAGTGGCACTCTTTGAATGTTTCAAATATTGTGCTATTTTCCAAAGCACACGTGACACTCATTCCATGGTTTACGAGCGCTTTTTACTCGGATCTTTTCCAAGAATAGGCTTGCACTTTGTCCTTTAAATAGATAAGTGAGTTTCACAGATACTCATCTCCTTATTCTTCTTCTTCTTCTCTGAGAAATGAATTTTTTGTGAGATTTCATTCTCAAACAGGAAAGCAATGCTTTCTAATGTTCGATTTCTGTGCACTATACCAGACATTGGTTTGCCAATCCTTAGCACCAAACTCGATGGTAAGTCCAGTATAGAACGCGTACCATTTTTTACTGTTTGAAGATGGGCTTTTATTTCTGACTGAACAGGGTGCGTCTGTTTCTAGTTGACAAATGCACGCTGGATGATAATGATATTTCTGTTGATTTAATCTCTTTTTCCTTGCTGTTTTCTACAGAAGCTCGGCTGAAAATTTTCTTCAGAACTGGCATTGGTGATTTGGATGCTGTGGAGAATATTCTGCTGACACCTACATCAGGGAGCTCATACGCTTTTGACGCGTAAATCAGACAACTCAAAACTCTTCGTGGAATAGAAGGGTCTTCTTCCAATGGTAGGAAGAGCCTTTATACACGGAGAGTTGGACGGTAGAGTCAACTCTACCCCGAGAAATTGGGTAGTAGAGTTCCTTTCATGGCAGAACTAGGAATTGTATCCCAATGTTGGATACATTCCTATCTCCTTTGAGAGGTCGCTCCCAATCCACCAGTTGTATTGGCAGCAACACGTCTTCGTACTGTCCTACTCTGTGGTTCTCCTCTCATCTGAGAGATATGACCAGAGTTTGATTCCTGCTGGACAGTCAGGAATTGCCACCAACAACGAACCCACCAGAGAAGATCAAAGAAGAAATAGATCTCCATTAGATTATTGTTGTGTACATAGAATGAAAATCCAAAATTGTAATAGATTTCCATTATAATTTGTAAGAAAGTCTAAGAAAATGGAATAGACTTTTTATGATGAAATGAGAATGGAAATGATAATTCTTCTATGCTCAACAATTTGTATTTATTTGGATGAATTGTGGACATGATAGATAATGAAATTTTTTTTCTGATTTAGAGTACGTAATATTATCAGAGGTAGTATGGACGTGATAATATGTAGGAACTCAAAAGAAAATAGATTGATTTCTATGCAGAGGTCAAAAATAGAAAATAACAAATGAGCAGGTAGATTCAGCATTTATCCAAAGGTTATGAAAACGTGATAAATAACGAATTCCCATAATAGAAGATTATGAATGGACGAATCGTCAGATGAATGTAATAAATGAACGGATGAACCGTCAAACATTAATGAATGTGTGAACCGTCGGATGAATGTGACGCTTCATTATTTAAAGAACTCCTGCCTATAAATATAGCAGAATTCTGACAAGAACAAACACTTCCATTCTTCAACATAAAAATGTCATCTGAAGAAGCATCCAAGAAAACTGGAATCGCCCTGAAGGTTCAGAAAGGCACTGAAGAACACCCTGCTGATCCAGTTCAGCCGAAGGAAGTAGAAGCAGGCAAAGGTTCGTCTGCACCCAAGCCACCAAGGGACATTTTGGACTTCCTGCTCGAACCAGGAAGGACTGAAGAAGAAGAAGCCATGAGGATGGCCGCTTGCAAGTTCCTCGTGGGTTCCAGCAAGGAGGTTCTCGGCTCTTTTGCTGACCGCATTTTCGAGAAGGACGGCAGTGGCCCGCATCCAAATGTAAAGAAGGATGATAGTGATCTTCCTTAATATCATGTACTATCATTCATGATTTAAAATAAAATAAACATTTTATTTCTAAACATGAACTTGTCTGATAATTTACAAGTATTTACATTTATACATAATACTTTTTAAGGAATTTGCCATTAATAGGCATCATAACTTTTCGACCATCCAATTCTGAGAGTTGATAAGCTCCATTTGAGAAAACTCTACTCACGATATAGGGACCTTCCCATTTTGCGTCAAACTTGCCCTTGCTCATATGAGTCATAGTCATAGGACGTCTGACTGTTAGAACAAGTTCTCCTTTTTGATATGCTCGAACTCTGACTTTCTTATTAAAAGCTCTTGAGATTCTAGCTTGATAGAATTCAATATTTTGTTGAGCATATAATCGCTTTTCATCCAGAACTTCTAATTCCTTAAGTCGAAGACGATCATTATTTTCGGCAGTGAGTTCATTAGCGATTGCTATCCTTAAAGAAGGAATTTGAATCTCTAATGGAAGAACAGCTTCGCAACCATACACCAGAGAGAAGGGTGTATATTTAGTAGCGTTACGAACTGTAGTACGATAAGCCCACAAACATTCACCGAGCTTCTCACTCCAATTACGTTTATTAGTAGAGACAAACTTCTTTAGGAGTTTGATGATGGTCTTGTTGAAAGCTTCTGCTAATCCGTTAGCTGCCGGATTATATGCGGTAGAAGCCACATTGTTGATCCGGTGATCGTCACAGAATCGAGTAAACTTCTGACTGACGAACTGTGGTCCATTATCATGAATAATGCGTCGAGGAACACCAAATCTGTAGATGACATGATGCTTAATAAAGCTGATGACATTGGACGTCTTAACTTCAGATAAAGGAATAGCTTCGGCCCATTTGGAGAAGTAATCGGTTATTGCGAGAATAAACCAATGACCTTTGGATGACGGCGGATTGATCGGACCGATAATGACCATGCCCCAAGCTTCGAAGGGCCATGATGCTGCCGTCGGATGTAGAAATTCTGAGGGTTGATGAATAAAATCTGCATGAATTTGACAAGCTTTACACTTTCTTGCATACTCGATGGCATCTGATACCATAGTGGGCCAATAATAACCCATACGTCGAATACGGTCCTGAAGTTTTGGTCCAGGCTGATGTGCTCCACAAATTCCATTATGTGCTTCACGAATAATCTGCTGAGCCTCATTACCGGCAACACATCGAAGAAGTAGACCGTCATAAGCTCGACGATATAAGGTTTTTGTAGTATGATTGTAATAGAATCTGAGTGATCGTCGTCTGATAGATGCTCCTCACTCGGATTATCTGGAAGTATGTTATACAATACAAAATCTAAGAAAGGAAGTCTCCAATCTTTATCTGTATTCTGAGTCTCAGCTGAATTACTGAAGATGAATTCCATGCTAGAATCAGATGAAGATGATAAAGATTTACGACTAAATCCAAATCCTCTTGTTGCATTGACATCATGTGATGTTGATTCTTCAATGTCAACTGGAAGTTCTAGAGTCAGATTGTTTTCGAGATAGAATAGCTCTCGATTGCGGACAACAATCATCTGTTGTCGTCTAATTGGGATAGCTAACACCGCAGCAAGATTAGCAAGAGCGTCAGCTTCTGTGTTACATGCTCGCCTAACATGCTCAATGAAGAACTCTTCAAATGAAGAAGCCATAGATATAGCCAATCTATGATAGAGAACCAGATCTTAATGGCGAACCTCATAAGTGCCCCTTATTTGATTGACAATGAGTTTAGAGTCTCCGTACGCCTCTAAATGTTGAATATTCAGATGTTTAGCGAGTTGAAGACCAATGAGTAATGCATTGTACTCGGCTACATTGTTTGAACATGGTTGATCAAGAGAATAAGCTCGTTGGATAGCAAGACCTTCTGGTGATACAAAAACAATTCCAACTCCAGCGACAATGTCACCATTAGGACCTATCCTTGAAGCTCCATCAAAGAATAGACGCCAAGTAGGATCTTTTTCAGCAATTTGGTTTGAATTTAGAACTTCATCTGGGATTTCATCATAGAGTTTTAAATCTTCTGGAATTGAATGAGCAGCCAGAAAATCAGCTAAAGCTTGTCCTTTGACTGACTTCTGAGGAATATAGTGCATATCATACTGAGCAAGTAAGATTCCCCAGTTAGCCAATCGATAATTCAAAATACTGGGTTTTTTCATCATGACCCGTATAGGATTGATCCTGGAGATGACATGAATGGTCTGGCCAATGATATAATGTCGTATCTTTTGAACAGCGAACATCAAGGCTAGACATTCTTTTTCGACCAGTGAATATCGAGGTTCAGCTCCGGTCATAGTACGACTGAGATAGTAAATGGCTTGTTCATGACCATTTTTATTCTTTTGAGCGAACAATGCACCCAATGAATGACTCATTGCTCGGGTATATAGGAGAAATAGAATTCCTGAGACGGGAGGTACCAATACTGGAGGGCTCATCAGATATTATTTTATATCATCGAATGCTTTCTGACATTCATTATTCCAGACGAAAGAAACACCTTTCTTCATGAGTTTATTGAATGGTCTGCAGCGTCCTGAAAGATTAGAGATGAATCTCCTGATATAAGCGATCCTTCCTTGAAATCCTCGTAGCTCTTTTAAGGTGCGTGGAGGACGCATCTCTTGGATGGCTTTGATCTTCTCGGGATCTATGTGTATACCTTTAGACATAATGACGAAGCCGAGAAATTTACCACTAGAGACGCCTAAGAAGGACTTAGTAGGGTTCATCTTTAATTGATGCTTACGCATTAGATCAAATATAGTCTTCAAATCTTGGATATGATCCTCCTTTTGTCGACTTTTGACTGCAATATCATCAACGTAGCATTCGACTATTTTCCGCAAATGTTCACAAAATATAGTGCTCATAGCTCGTTGATAAGTTGCTCCTGCATTCTTGAGACCGAACGGCACAACTGTATAACAGTATGTACCGATCGACGTTCTGAAAGAAGTGTGCTTCTCGTCATCTGGAAACATTTTAATCTGATTGTACCCAGAATACCCGTCCATGAATGACATCCGTTCAAACCCACAGGAATTATCGATCATGACATCAGTGATTGGTAGAGGGAATTCGTCTTTAGGACATGCCGCATTGAGATCGCGGAAGTCTATGCATACTCTGATCTTGCCAGTCTTTTTAAGAACAGGAACTATGTTAGCCACCCAATCGGGATGTTGTTCCTCTCGAATAAACCCAGAGGCCATGAGTTTATTGACTTCAGCTTCAATTGCATCCATAATGTCTGGACAAAATCGTCGCTGTTGTTGTTTGACCGGTTTAGCATTCGGCAAGATATTGAGCTTGTGAGTTGCGATTTATGGATCGAGTCCTGGCATATCTTCATAACTCCAAGCGAAGACGTCGATGTAGTCACGAATGAGTTTGATCATGTCTTGCTTATCAGTTTTTGAAAGACTTTTACTGATGAATATTGGCTTAGGAGATCCCTCTTCACCAACATCTATTTGAACAAGTTTATCTTCAGTCGGAGGTTCTTTTTGCTCAAATCGGAACTCCTATTGATTATTTAACCTTTGGGCCCATTGTTCTGATTCGGGTGAGATTTCAAAATCTTCTTCGTCTTCGTCACTTTCTTCAGAACGGTCAATGGAGACCATGTTGGAAGACAGAATGTTGCAATAGAAATCACCGATACTCGTATCGGAATCCCAAGAGGTAGTACTAGAAGAATCAGATCTCTTATCTTCGTCAGATTCGGGATCTTCATGAACAATATTGATAAAAGGAGTAGGAGTAGTATAACCCAATCCGCATTTCGTTCTCCCATATTTCAGAGGAGGAATCCGGACAGGTATTTTTCTTCCTTTTCCACTGTTGAGGCCAGTTCTGAAGTCATAGCCCATATTTTTAATGATGTCTTTGGATTGCTGACTATAACGACGTAGTTGTAATCTTCCAGTATCATCGTTTTTGTCCTCATCTTCGAAATCAGAAGGATTTTGGGGCCCTTTGTAGAAGAATATTGGAATGTCTCCTGGCTTTCTGCTGGGAACTAGAAAGTATGAAGATTGTACTGATTCTAGGGATACATCTGTATGAACAGTCTGTACAACTCCTATGGTTATTGTGCTCAAGTCATCTAACAAATATAAATAACTATGAACATAATTACACACATCAACATACTGCAAAGATAGAGACTTTTCATTAAATGTAAAAGCGGCAATATTTACATTGGGAGAAGGCTGAGCCTTAGAGATCTTAGCCAAGTCAATGACTAAAGGAGGAGAAGAAGAACAAGAAGGAATTTTGTTTCGATTAAGATCGATAACAAATGGCTCAGAAGAAGTGAGCTCCCTTGAAGCTTGAGATGGAAGAGTAGTTCGCCCTCCAACTGGGATTACCAGAGTATCATGTTTCACATGTGAAGATACAGGAACTGCAGTACGCCCACTGACAGAAATGATCAGTGTATCTTGAGTAGACGACTGAGGTAATGGAGAAATCCGTCCACTCACTGGAATGATGAAAGAACCTTCTCCGGAGGGTTTGGGAGATTGTTGCTGAGTAGTTCGACCTTTAACAGGGATTATTAAAGTCTCACTTTGTGAATCCTCTTTCTCCATAGCTTGTATTACCCTTGTATACTCTTCTTTGTACATCCGGGAATCATTGAAATAGGCTTCAACCCCATGGAAAGGATTTATATCAGCGACTTCCTTTTGTGCTCTTCCATTGCTATCAATATATTTAAAACACTGATGAAGAGTAGAAGGCACCACATTATTTTCATGAAGAAAGGGCCTCCCAAGAAGAAGATTGTAGGATCCCACGATCTCGATCACATAGAAAGTGACTTTGGATCTGAAATCACCTATCTGAAGTTTCAGGTGAATCTTTTCCAAGGGCTCGCTCCTGCTTTGATTGAATCCCAGGATAGTAGTAACTGTCTTGGAAAGCTTGTGAAGAGGGATTTTTAGTTCATCTAACAAACTCTTTGGCATTATGCTTATGGCAGACCCTGGGTCAATGAGGATACGATCTATTTTCATTGTATCGATATAATCGGTGTAATAGAGAGGCCGATCATGTCGATTATCCTCCAGTAGCATATCATCTTGTGTAAAGGTGATATTTGGAATGATCTCCAGTACACTGTTGCAATGTAAGCAAGTGGCAGGTTCTGCATCTGGCTTCTTTAACTGTGCAAGACAAGAGTCAGCCTGAAGAAGTGCTTCACTTAAAGTCTCCCGAGTCTCTTTGGAGAGACGTAGAAGTTCAAAGATGGACATTCTAGCTGGAGTATTAGCAAGTTAAGCTAAAATGTCGAAGTTATAAGGCTTCTGAAGCCCAAGAGGAGGGGACTTCTTGATTGGTTTATCAAACCGAGCCTGTTGTTTGCCTTTCTCAAGAGCCGTAGGCTTGGAAGAAACAGGTTCAACTGGGGTAGTTGAAGGAACAGGTACAGTGGATGATTCTTCTTCAGGAGGAACATTAGGAGCGTCTTTATCAGCAGGAGGGATATCAAGAGTATCCTCAGGATTCTTGGAATAATCCTTTAAATAAGATTTCCCTGTTCGAGTAGCACCAGCAAGTGCTTCTTCTTTATCTTTTGGCTCTGTGTCAGAGATAGATCCAAGAGAAGTCATATGACATGACTTAATCTTTCCAGCCTTCTTGGACTTTCGAGAAGTAGTCTTTTGAGGAGAAGGTGATTCAAAATCTGCCACTAGATCAGGATGTATCCACATGATTTCTCCTGTTTCCAAAGTGATTGGCACTAATCCTTTAGACTGTGGAGGAGGAAGATTCACTATGTCAAGAGTTGTCTTGGGAATAGGAATGATCCTACTTTCCAGGAGCTGAGGAGGGAAATCTCCAAATTGCATAGAGACGACGTTGGAGGTGACGGTTTTTTCTTTTGGAGTAAGGGAAATAGCTCCAGATTTAATCATTTCTTGGATCTTTCCTTTCAGTACATAACATGTACGAATTATGTGACCCAACATTCGGTAGTATGGACAGTATTTGGGATGATCTGTCTTACCAGCTTCATCAGGTTTCTTGATTTCAGGTAATTGTATTTTATTACCTTTCAACAGACATTCAAAGATACCAAGGACATCGTCGTCATCAAAAGAGTATTCTTCTTTAGGCGAGGTGCTCTTGGTTGTTGAGTTGTAGAGGTAGGAGAAGTTTGAACATTTGATGCATCTTTGCTCTGAAGATTAACTTCAAGGGTTTCTTTTCCCTTACGAGCATTGTTTTTAGCATTATTGTTAGTACCTTCACCTGTTTCTTTGGGAGTCATCTGCACTCCTAAACCTTTAAAGGTTTCAGCACTAATTTCTGCGGCCTTGGCACTAACTATGAAGAAAGGCCAGTCTTGAAATTGGGTGGATCCTGTCCATATGCTGATGATTGGCAACAAATTTGATTTGTATGTGTCGATGGTGACAGCATCAGGAGTTCCAAGAGGCATCTTCAGAGCTTCTCTTCGAAATCGTTCAATGAAATCCTCTGTAGTTTTATTATTTTTCTGCTTGATTCTAATAAGAGCAGACATAGTCATGTCATTGAGCCCTTCATAGAACCGTTCAAGAAACATCTGTTTGAAACCGGCAAATGAGGTAATGCACCCATCTGGGAGACTTCTATACCATTCATAAGTCGTTCCCTTGAGACATCCAACAAACACCCGAGTAAGGAGGGCGTCACTTGGTTGCAATTGATCAGTCATCACTTCAAAGTGATTAATAAACTGACTTGGAGAAGTGGTTCCATCATAGAATGAGATAGTAGAAGGCTTGTATTTAGGAGGATACGATACTTGCTTCCATTCTATCGGATAAGGTTGCTTGATGCCTAACCTTTGTAAACCATCTTTTTGTTTGAATGCCTCGAATTAAGTTTTGAGATTCCTCAATTCTTCATTAACAACTCCGAAAGATTGTGGAGTTGTAGCTTGTAGAGAATAGTTAGGAGGAGGAACAGCATTGTAAGTACTACCCCCAGCTCCAGAGAGACTAGGATTTGGTTGAGCTGGTCCAGGAGTATTGGATTGTACTGCTGGAGGAACTTGTACTGGACTTATAACAGTGTCAATTGGTATAGCATCTGGTATATTCTGTCGATTTTGCATCTGTGTTGCCATGAGTTCATACATCGACTTCATAGTATCAGCCATAGACTTCATTTGCTGTTCCAAAGAAGCAATCCTTTGTTCTTGAGGAGTCAAGGAAGAAGAAGGTTCATCAGTATTCCCATCAACCATATAAGTCGTGACTGTACGAGGAATTATTGATGAACTGGTGGATGTTGTTTGTTCTGAATCATTGCTTTGTGCATCAAAGTCAATTATAAGAGAACTACCCCCAGTAGGAAGAGGTGGGAAGTTAGATTCTCCAAGGAATTCAGAATCATCTTCAGAAATCAAAGTCCTTTGACTAGAGGCAAGGACTCTTGCTCTGGTGCCTCTGTATACTCCATCTGGACTATCATCTCTACCTCCAGTACTCCGAGAGGTCATGTTGACAGAAGCAAACAAAGGCTCATCTTCATCAGGCATAGGTTCACACTGAATCCGATTGAAAACAGATTGTCATTTTGTTTGACATCCGCATTGCATTGTGATTCTCGGCTGGAAGTCACATTCATGATCAACAAAGTCCTGAACCATTGATTGACATCTGCATTGAATTATGACTCTTGGCTGGAAGTCACATTCAGCATGATCCATTGTCATAGAATTATTCCTTCTCTTCTGTTGAAGGTGTTCTCGTAAATCTGTCTGTGACGACTGAGGTACATCAGAGAACACTCTTTGTGTATTTTTAGGAATATATTTCTGGTTCTTGGGTCTTGATGGCTCTTGATTATATAGAGAGTGATTAATATGAGCCACATAATTTCTAGCATACTCTGCATCCGGATCTTTTATTTTCATACCCGATTGGTGTGGTTTCTTAACACCAGAAGTGTTTTCCAAACGGGTTTGATTAAGTTTTGTTCTTAGATCAGTTGGAGGTAACACATTGGTTTTTAAAACTTGGAGTTTTTCTTCCATTGATCTGGATATTTGCAGAAAAGGAAGAGTTGAACCACCCCCTTGATTAGGAGTTGGTAACAGACCCTCTTTGATAGACAAATTCTGTGCCCAATTCGAAGAAGTCGTAGAAGAAGACATTAAAGAATGTTTCTTCTTAGACTTATTCAAATTTTGAGACATAGAATGTCCAGAAGGAAGAGTAGTCAAAAGACTATCTCCTTTTCTTTGACTAACAAAATTGTCAGTCAAAGCTGTTCTTGAAGTAAAAACTACAGGAGCAGAAGAAATAACTAAAGAGTTATTTCTTTTCGAAGGAACTTTGTGTGGAAGACTACCCCCAGTTCTAGTAGAACTTGGCAAAGAAGAAGAGATAGCTAAAGAGCTATTCTTCTTAGATGAAATACACGCTGAAACAGACTTGGTTAAAGAACCAGTACTGTTAGCGTGGCTTTTGAATTTAGAATTACACGCTGGAACAGATTTGGCTAATGAGCCAGTGCTGTCAGCGTGACTTTTAGGATTGAGATTACACGCTGGAACAGATTTGGCTAAGGAGCCAGTACTGTCAGCGTGATTTTTGACTTTGGAAATACACGCTGGAACAGATTTGGCTAAGGAGCCAGTACTGTCAGCATGACTTTTGACTGTGAGATTGCACACTGGAACAGATTTGGCTAATGAGCCAGTGCTGTCAGCGTGACTTTTAGGATTGAGATTACACGCTGGAACATATTTGGCTAAGGAGCCAGTACTGTCAGCATAACTTTTGACTGTGAGATTGCACGCTGGAACAGATTTGGCTAAGGAGCCAGTACTGTCAGCGTGACTTTTGAATGCTGTCATCTTCGAGCGCACAAGAGTGTGCGTGCTTGCAGTAGAGTTCTTGCCAGTGTTAGGAGTAGACACTATGGCAGAGACTTCATCATTGGCTGCCAACTGATTCTTAGGGACATAGACAGAGTGTCCCTTCGACTTGGCAGTGATAATGGAGGCTGAAGTGGGTTTGCCACTCTTAGCCCGCTGCATTTCTTCATAGGCGAGTTGATCGAATTGGATCGTCATCACCTTCTTCGCCGTGCCGACTGACGAAGTGTCGCATTGAGTTGTTGCCATCTCAGAAGAGGAGATGGTTTTCCCCAGCAGAGTCGCCAATTTGTTTTCCATAAATAAATTCACTTTATTTATTGTGTTTTTGGGAAAATTACAATTGTAGGAATCCGATCTAGAAGACGATCGCTTTATCCCTTGGACTATGCGAAGAAGAAAAGCTCTCAAAATTTTGACAGTAAGTTAGATAACTATGTATCTGTACAATGAATGAAAAAAAGAACTCTATTTATAGAGTCAAAAATAACTGAAAGGATAACTGTCTTCACAACCTGTGCCTAGTTAAAAATCACACAGGATCTAACATACGCAAGGTTGTGAGCAGTTACTGGACGTGGCTTGTAACTGTTGGACACATGGCAATCATGCATGAGTCGTGTGCAAGTTACAGGACATGCGGGTGAGAGATCAGTGGCATGGCTGCCACGTACTCCAATTTGATGAAATCTACGCAAACTTGTTGAAGACGAAATCCATGCAGACTCGGGGCAGAAAGCTTCAAAATCCACGCAAACTTGGGGCAAGAAGCTTCAGAATCCATGCAGACTTGGGGCAAAAAAGCTTCAAAATCCATGCAGACTTGGGGCAAAAAGCTTCAAAATCCACGCAGATATGAGACAAGAAACTTCAGAATCCACGCAAACTTGAGACAGAAAGCTCAAAATACACGCAGACGTGAGGAAGGAACATATAAGTTCAAAAATACACGCAGACTTGAGCCAGAAGGCTCAAAATATACGCAAGATTGAGGCAGGACTGCCAGCTGTCTTGATTCAACGTGCCTCGACTGACACAAAATCTCTGACAGTGATTGCCTTTGTCAGTCGCATTAAATGACAAGAAGCTCTTTTGGTACGCCAACTTGGTGAAGGCTGAGTCTTGCTGAAGAAGATTTCAAAAGTCACGTAATAGTCGGCTGTGATCTCTCGAGTTCTGTGCATACGTGGCATACGAGAAGACATTCTTCGACTGTCATGCTGTCAGTCATAATGACACTCTGACAAAATGATAAGCTGTCTCCCAGCGTGACTTTTAAATATTGTCCTGATCAACTCAGCGTGACTTTTGGACTTGTTCTGATCAACTCAGTCGTGACTTTCATTTTTAAGGCCTACAAGTAGGACTTCATTTTACTATTTTGGACTTGTTTTGACTTGTGTTGTTCTGATTAGGAGCCAGACACCACTCCTCGGACAGTACTTTCATATTGGACACTCAGATACCAGGCGAGTACATTCTCTGATCATTTCATATCCTGCTTAGAATTATTTTCTGCAGTAGATTACTTTACTTGTACTGTCACGATGGTCACACGGATTGGTACTATATGGATGTCTACATGCGATGTTATCCCCCTCGGGAGCATCGGGTACATTGTGTCATGTGCGTTTCACTTTCATCATGTACTCCTATGCTTTCATTATACATGTACACTCCTGTGAATCTTGTACTCTCATGTTCTCGGAGCCCCCATGTATACTATCATGTGCACCCTTTCATGGGCCCCTATGTGATATCATGTACAATAACAAAACCTGTTTAGATCCTTGTGTATTGATTGGGGTACGGGGGAGTAGAATTGGACATGTGAATAATACACCAGTAGTATCTTATCAGAATCTCTTCCATAGTGTCTTATCAGAATATCCTATGCCATTTACATGTCCATATTGTACTCTGACTCACTAGCCACTGTTAGTCTCTATTATAGTAGATATTCTGTTATAGCTCTTTCTCTGTTTATATACTGCACTTCTTTCAGTACTTGTATCTTACTTTACTGCATGTTTATATTTTCTAACCTGCTATGAACTGTTGAGATATACTGTACTCGCTCCTGTCCTGACTGGACCTGTTGAAAATATTACAGAGGACGAGGATGAGGCTTGCCTGGACACTTTCTACGAGGCAGCCTTAGATGACACCTGTGAGCTGGACCCTCAGGAGGACCCAGCTCTAGCTGAGGATATCACCCCGATTGCCTAGTTTAGATTAGTTAGGCTTATCTTCCTTTTGTAGTCTTGAGGCATGTTTTAGCTAGACTTTATTTAGAGTTCAGAGTTGTATATATTCTTTTATTCTATATCTGAGACCTTGTACTGCTGGATATTGCTGGAATTATCTTAGACTACTTTTCATCTATTTATTTCCTTGAGTTCTATTTCATATCGTGCTATCTCTTCCTTAGTTGTGATTGAGTTTTACTGCTATGTCACCCCCATTCGGGGAGTATAAACTGTTTAGAGATATATTGTTAGATGTTGTGACCTAGGACAGCATCTACCGCCGACACTGCGGCGTAGGCTGGACGTACCCACGTCTCGTGCCCTTACTCTAGGGTGCGGGTCGTGACACCTTGACATGGGCCTGTAGACCATTCTCATAAAACTCTCAATAACATCTCTGGTCTTGAATGGAGGGTATTGAAGTTCATCATTAACTCTGATGTCCATTTTCTTGTTTTCTTCCATCAATCTTATCACTTCACTGTGGCTGAGGGGTTGGAAGAAGGTCGGGTTGCATGTATCATGATCCTTAGTCTTTTTCTCGATGATATGATTAAGGAAAAGATAGGGCAACCACTTTGATGAATAACAGGTGCCGGAAGAACCGCTCTTATAGTACATGGAGTAAATTTTGTAGTGGCACAGTAGTTCTTCAAAAACGGCCACCATCTCTGCATTTTTTCGACAAAGTCGGTCTAACTCGTCATTTGTTGGAACATATTCCTCATAAGGGAAGTCTCCCGTTGGTAAGCACGAGATGTATTTTATCTCATGAAGGGCTAATCCAATTTCCCTGCAGGGGGTCATGAATGTCCCTGTCCTATAATTGTACCTCTCTGCCAAGGCCAGAAACAGATGAGGGTTTGGGAGGAATCCATATACGGTAGCGTACACCGCCTGATATAGCTCGATCTCTTTGAGCTTGTCTTCGAACTGAACCAATATCCAATTGGTTATGCAGTTCCACCTTTTGTTGTCTGGGTTCACCAGACCTGTCAACCGGATGTCCTGATCCGGGTATCTGCCCTCAACCTTTGTATATTCATTAGCAAAGATTGGCGTCCTCACCAGCAGCAGCAAGGAAGAGTTCTCTGGAGGGATGCAGCCAGGCTTCAATCCTCTGAGCAAAGTGCTATGACGCTCAGAGGAGCTACAGAACATATCCCTGTTGTTTGGGCCTTTCTTTACACAAATATTCCCTGTCCTTGCTTGCTGGAGGGGGTAATATCCCAATCCATCCTCCTGGGATGGCTTGTATGGGCATAGCGGGCTAGAGGGAGACATCTGGCAATGTCCGGTAACAGGATTATTTTCTCCTTCCTTTGGAAACTTCTCTGCTCAACACGGGATCTCGGCTGAGAACTCTTGTTAATAGCTTCGCCAAATAAGAACAAGGGTTTCTTATGGATAATGGCATCGGCAGTCTGCAAAGGCTGCCCATTCATCACACTTAATAAAGTTTTATTGTCCTGAGCTACCAAGATGGCTTGGCGGGAGGATGGCAGAGCATATTGGAAAAATAGCACATGGGACAAATCTTCTTTAAACTCTGGTTCAGCAAGGGACCTTGCAAAGATTTCATACTCTGGGTCCTCTCTTATGTTAACTGCATCAAACAGAAAGACAGAATTCAGTACAAGTAAAATCAAAGATTCTGTCCAAAAAATTAGCAAATTGTGCAAGCATTAAATTACGTTGTTTAGCATCAGATTGCACAACAACAGCTTCTATGCACAAACTGTCCAGTTGTGCCAACTCATCCACTTGCGCAAGCCATCAGATTGTGCTGAATAACTTGTGCAAAGCATCAGTTTGCGCTAGACAGCCTTGCACAAATCAGCAGATTACGTTGACTTTTGCCAGCGCGTTCTAACCGATTGCGCAAGAAAATAGTCTTCATAAAAATGAAAACTATTGGGTTTGTGCAACCAAAACCCTAAACAGGGCGGCGCAGTATAACCAAATCTCTAAAAAGAGATAGGTTTGGGGATTCAATCATGTCGAAGAACCCTAAAAAGGGTTTTTCGATCGAGTAACTACCTTGTAAAGCTGGGTGACCAACTTCATGGCGCGAAATGTGCGACGCAGCATGACTCGAAGACTCGGCGGGGGCCTTGCCCTTGTCGGCGGCGGAACGCTTTGGAGCCATTTGAAGTCGACGGAGAAGAAGGAAGAAAGTCGGAGTAGGCTCGGGAACTTTTCTCTCTTTAGCAAAGTAAAAACAAGTAAAGAAGAACAAGAAGAACAAAGAGAACTATTTATAGTTTTTCGAGAGCAACGGTCGCCTCAGATTGTGCCGAAGAAATGGGAGCTGACTCCTCCAATTGCGCAAACAAGTCATTACTTGCGCAACTTGGTTTTTTAATCAAAGTTCAAAGTATTTCGAAGCTTTGACTATCTTCAAACTTCGAAAACTTTGAAGGGGGTCTTGTAGATCCTAAAAATCAAGTTGCACCCATCAAAGAAGTCATGAAAATCAAATTGGGCATCCTTCAAGTGAACTGCGCAGGAGACAGATTGCACACCAACTCAATTGCGCAGGCTGAACTGCGCCCTCATTCAAGTGCGCAGGCTAACGTGGTCTGGTCATCATTACCTGACAGAGAATCAGATCTTCTGACAACTGACAGCACGGAGAACGAGGAAACTATTCGTTTATCGTACAGCACAGCGCTCGAGGACAGCTGTACATGCAGCACAATTGGCCAGACTCTTTGCAGCGCGGTCCATCTCAGCGCAATTTGAAGCCAGCGCAATTCAGGTGGCGCACTCCATCAAGACAAATGACAAAGTACACGTGGCCTTCATGCCATCAATGACTCACTATGTGGTAACCGTCTATACACGATCATGTGCATTTCAATCAAATAATGCTATGTGTCCAATATAGTTGGCCCACGATCAAATAACTGCCAGCACAGTCTGATGTCTGCGCGGTCCAATGCATGCGTAATCCATCTTGCGCAATCCAGAATAACTAAAAAGTAGTTATTTCTAGAACTCTATAAATAGAGTTTCAAGTCCTTCCTAGGGGGATCACACATATGCATCAGAAATCATCACCAACGATCAGGAGTTCTTGCCAAAGTGCTGCTGCAATCTTCAGAGGCTACCGTCTTCAAAGTTCACATCGTCCAAGGGATAAAGCGATCGTCATTCAGATCGGATTCCTATAGTTGTACTTTCCCAGAATTCTTGTAATCTTTTTACAAAGTTTGTTGAAATAAAGATCAACTTTTATTTTTGCAAACAACATCCACTAAAGTTTGTTTCTCTTTAGTGATGTCATTCCAATTATCATCATATGAGTCATCACCAAAGTCGCAACCGGCCAAAGCTTCAATCATTGCCTCTTCAGAATGAGTAGGCTCTTGATCCTTCGGAGAATCTTGTAGAAGCAGATCCTTCTCTGGAGAGTTGGCTTCCGGAGTCATAGGAGTTGGGGATGGAACCATTTTCCCCGCCGCAGGAAGTACATTGGCGGGAATATGTACCATCACAGCTTCTGATCGCGGAGGCTCTGCAGTGGTAGTTGACGGTCGAACATCCTCTAAAGTAGCCACTGCAAAGAAAGAAGTCAATTTAATATACATCTTTAACAGAATAAAAAATATAAATATATTATTTGGGTATATCACAATCTTGATATTACCTTCTTAAGACGGTATCTCTTCGGTAACTACCAACTTTCTTCTGACCTCTCTAAGAGGTGATGCAACCGGCTCTTCAGCAGCTCCGGTACGATCATCCTCCAGATCGATCAGAGTGGTAGACGTTCCTCCTTTTGTGACTCTTCCCTGTTTTTGAATAGAAGAAGGAGTGATTTCCTTCTCTCCGGAGGAGGAACTGTGGAGCATCTGTTTTGACTGGGAACGAGTCGTTCTTGTAGTCTTTGGTTCATTTATAGTCAAAGATGTCCTTTTTTTCTTCTCCGGAGCTCTTGGGGAAGCAGGTCTATTATCCATCTGAGGAGGAGCCGTCGTCTCCTTAGCCTTTCTTTTCTTCAATCCCTTGGCAGGGGATTTCTCTTTCCGCACCTTTAAGGATACGTCCAGAGGATCCTGAACTTCATCGGGATAGTTCTTTTGAATGGAAGCTTCTAGTGGTGGATCTGCAGGATCTTTGTCTTCTGTATCCCGAAAAGAGCGAACAGTATGTTTCCCCTGTTTGGATTTTTTTCACTTACGAAGCTGTGTGCGGGATGGAAGCTTTCAGCAAATGTGTTCGCTGAAGTAAAGAAGTTTGCGTATGTATATAACATACACAGGCCTTGTGGAAGATTGTAGGGCATAGAAAACATAGCTTTTGTACCCCAGGCGCTGTAGTATCTCCAAGCCCTAGCCCCATCGATCAAATCATCCTTGGCTTGTAGGCAAGTGGTGGCATTACCCACATGAAGTTGATCATATCCGAACTGTCGTGCAAATCGACTTGGCAAGTACGGTTCCAAATAACACTCCTCCTCGAATCTGTAGACCAGGTGGGAGGGATGGATCGTCTGCAGCCACGAAAAGATGGGTGAACTTAAACAAAGTAATTCTGCAGTCAAATCTATTATTTTTTGGAGAAAGCCTCATACCCATGAGGAGGCTCAACACACTGAAAATTCCATCCCGATCCACGGTTCAAGGCAAATCTACACTCTGAAAGAGCAGTATATTGCCAATAAGCACTGGAGTAGCGTCTGATGAAATTTCTACTGACAGTTCCCATATTTGGGTTCATCAGACATGGATGGTGAAGCAATAGCCATCTGAATAGATATGTGTATGGCATCTCGGTACGAGGAAAGTCTTGCCTCGCCGCTTTGTCATTTAGCATGGTCTGTACAAAAGAACGCAATCCTGCATTCAAGCGGCAGGTCATGGCCGATAAGAGATCCATCTTGTATCCAAAGATAAGACGTGCTGCAGCAAACAGGATGCCCTGATGGAATCTGTCGACTTCACTGGCTCCTGGAACTATAAAGTGTCGTAGCCATAGATATAGAAAACCCGCTATCTGGGCCTCTGGAGACATGGGTCCGTAACCCTATCTGAGATAACTCTAGAGAGTGTCGTCAGCCTTGAACGGATGCAAGTCCTTATCCATTGTGACATCTCCATGATTATATTGCTCCATCTGATATTGCATATTGTAATGCCCATATCCCGTATTACGTATTTGGAATACGTGTACGTATTCTGACCCGTATTGCATGTCTCCCTGCTTGATTTATTTTGGCATTTCATTGATGGGTTTATCTTGGTTCGGTTCGGCTTGTTGGCTTGGTTTGGTTTTGTTGGAGAACCAAACCACTTCCACCTACCACCACCTTCATTAAATATCCCACCACATATTTCTCTCTTCTCATTAACTCTTCTTCTTCCCCACCATAACTTCTCCACCTACCAAGAGAAGCTTAGGCAAGTGCAACTTGCTTCATGGAGGAATTCTATTTTTATTGTTCCACTGTCTTCCTCATATGTTTCTAACCCACTTTAGTACTTGGCATTTTTCATTTCTGTGGTTAATTTCTTATAGATCTAGTTTTGTGGTATTTTCGGTTTTCATGAATTTTAATCTATCAAACTTGTATATTTTTGCTAGTTGATGGTTCCATGTTGTAGAGAATTTCATTCTACTCAAATTTGACCTATAGGAGTCTAGATTTGGGTTCCTATTGTGGTTTGGAGGAGCATGGAGGCCATGGTATTTTTCATGGACATGTTCTCTGTGGGAGCCATTAATTGCATTCTTGGCCGCATGCAACGTTGAGCTGCTGAGCCGCATGGCCCTTATTATTGCATTATGAGCATTGAGCCTCATAGGCCAATGCCATGTATATTTTAATACATGGCCTTAGCATTCACGTGCATGGCCTTAGCCATTAAATGCTTGCATGTGTTTAGTTAAATTTTGCATGGCCAACAGTTGTTGGCCGCATGAACTCATAGCTTGGCAGCATATATATAAAGCTTTAGCAAGCAGCTTAGTAGCCGCATGCATGTATAAAGTATGCTAGCCGCATAGGCCTATGAATATTTAATATAATATGGCCTAATGCCATGTTACATATTTAATATAAATTCCATGCAAGCTTTGCTTGCATGCTATTATAAAGGTGAGCCGCATATGGGAACCAAGTATAGCCGCATGTGGCACTTGGTTGTAGCCGCATAAGCATGGAATAATGCATTAGAATATGCATGCATTAACTCATGGCATTAAATAATGTATGAGCCAATAGCTAATATGCTGCATGAATTATTTGCTTAAGCATTGCATGCATTAAATAATGCATTGGCCATTGCCAATGCTACATAGTCACATAAGCCATTGGACCAGCTTAGCCGCATATGGCCTAGCAAGTTGGCCGCATAGGCCATAAAATACTTACTGGAGTCGCATATGCATGCATATGCTTGCATGCTTGCACGTATGGTTTTTTTTGTTGCATGTATTTGCATGCTAATGCATACATTAGTTTTATGCTTGCATGACCTTTAGCTTTTGCTGCTTGCATGGCCTCTCATTTAATTAGCTAGGCCATTAATATATTATCATGGCCGCATGTAACCAGCTTAGCCGCATGGAAACAAATATGCTTGGCCGCATGGAAATGAATACTTGGCCAATTCAATAATAATGGCCGCATGCATTAGTAAAATTTCATGCATTAGCAAAAGTTCCATGCATTAGCAAAAGCTCCATGCATTATTAATTCTTTAGCATGCACCAGCATGCAAAGTTCCATGCATTAGCAAAAGTTCCATACATTATTAATTCTTTTTAGCATGCATTGGCCAAAGTGAGCCGCATGAATTCATTATGGCCGCATAAGGCCATTGAGCCGCATAAGCACCTTTTTGTGCTTAGCTGCATATGGCCATTTTGCTTGGTCGTATATGCAACATGCAATATGTTTGGCCAACAATTAATTATTAATTAATGGCCATTTTGCTTGGCCAATAATTCATTGCCTGCATTTGCATGCAACTTGCTTGAGCCGCATATGGCCTACAACTTGCTGGCCGCATGTAATAATTTTTTGTGTCGCATGAGTCCCCCACAGTCCTTGACCCTGCTAATATTTAATTATTAAACGTATACTGGTGCCATATTAATTTTATGTATGTTCTCTGACACGATGGTGACCCGTAGTGGTGCACTTTTGACACATGACATGACTTGATAGTGGCCCGTCGTAGCGCACTCCTGACAGTGAACTTGACATGATAATTCTTGACATGATAATTCTTGACAATTAACTTGACATGATATATATATATATATATATATATATATATATATATATTGAAGGCTGTTGCGACGGCCAGCTTGACATAACAAGAATGAATGACCTGGACACCATGGACGATTGTGCTTGTACAAATGAACCCGTCTTGTCTTGCATCATGTCTAGGACAGGGACCCATGAGTACCATGGTCAGGGGTACCTACTAAAAAGGACTAAGGCTAATAATTAGAATAATACAGTAGTCATGAAGAGATTTTCCAGCTACAGGTAATCCCGTTATCTGGGCGCCCCACTTGGGATCTGTAGCCTGTCGACGAGTATGGCACATTTCCAGCACACTGTCATGTGTTGCACCCTTATTGTACTAATATTTGACCTGGATAACCTGGATGGTCTGCAGGGCTTGTGGCTGTGGAAGAATCTCGCTGCATCTTGTTAGTAACTAGGCATGTGATAACCCTAGCTAGTTAAAGTATCAAGCCGTACTTATTGCTTGGTCGTGAAATGTTGGATGGAGTTTACTCATTCTAGTCTTGTCTTGATCATGTACAAGATTGTTACATGTCCTGATTTCTTATGTTAACTGCCGATAAATGGTGGGAGAAGCCAAGTTCTGTTCAGACGAAGGGTTACAACCCCGGTCCTTGTTTGGTTTACGGGTTGTAACCTGGTTATCTAAATAGTCCCATGGTTATCTCATCGTATATCACTTGTCATATTTTTCCTTAATTACTATCTTTTATTATGTAATTATATTCTTGTGCTAATTGCTGGTTTTAGTTCCTAAGTGAAGCCTCCTTTGTGGCACTTGCTCTTTCTGGGGTCTGACCCAGCTGGTTTTGTATGGCCAAATACCAGAGCAGCTCCAGAGGTTCTACCGACTTTCCAGCCAGATGGTGACCACTAGACGGAATCCTGGCAACGAGTGGGTTATTTTTGGCTCTCCCACTCTATTGTAAAATTATTCTTTTGAGGCGTTTAGCCGACGAGCACGTGTTAGCTTGGTTGTACCTTTATTTACTGTCTGCCTACGGGCTGTAATATGATTGGCAACCTAGGGTTGATCATGTATGACTAAACTCTTGCTAGTCATCACATTTTGTAATGACTAGCTTCATGATCAGCTGAATATGTAATGTTTGGGATTCCTTACTATTGTATATCTGGTAATCTTATATCTTGTAACATTTACTTACTTGCTTGTGATTGAGACACTAGGCTTGTTCATGACCTTAAGAGACTGTTGGCTTGTAGATAAACCCTCATATATCTAGACAGCCGTGATCGTATAGTGGAGTGGATCCCATTTCATTATACGTAGCTAGCTATGTCTGCCCCCGCTCTCCAGTGTTCTGGTTCTGGGGCGTGACACATGTCCTTCAGATTGAATGGTTCAAAGAAACGAGGAGCACAGTCTTGATTTTCAAGTGGCTTGTCCTCTCGTGCATGACCCAAGAAGAAATATGGCATCCACTTGGTGGTATAACAAGTACCTGCAGCAACACTTTTGTAGTAGAGCGAGCAGATTTTATAGTGAGATAATAACTCTTGGAAGACGGCGATCATCTTAGGATTCTCTTCTGCCATAGCATCCAATTCGTCATTTGTGGGCACATACTCTTCGTATGGATTATCGCCCATTGGTAGATGAGAGAGATATTCCATCTCATAAAGAGAAAATCCTATTTCTCTATGGGGAGTCATGAAAGTCCCAGTGCTTTCATTATACCTCTCTACTAGAGCCAAGAACATATGAGCGTTCGGGCGAATACCGTATACTGTAGTCTAGATGGCATTATAGAGACCCAGATCGAGGAGCCTGTCCTTGAATTGATCCAAAATCCAAATAGACAAGCCGCTCCAATGCTTCATATTTGGGTTAACCAGACCTGTCATGCGCATACCGCGGTCTGTATATCTTCCTTCAGCTTTTGCAATTGTATTTGCAAAAATGGGTATTCTGACCGGAAGGAGCAGAGAGGAATCCTCGGGAGGGATGCAGCTTGGCTTCAAACCTCTCAAGTATGTACTGTACTTTTTAGAAGTACTGTAAAAGAGGTCCCTGTACTTCGGACCCATTCTGTAACAGATTTTGCCGATTCTTGCCTGCTGAATTGGAGTCAGATCCCATGACATTCTTCTGGGATAGCTGGCAAATGCATATTAGGATAATGCCATAGACCTTGATATTTTCGTGAGGTATATGTCATGCCCCAGAACCAGAATACTGGAGAGCGAAAGAATGACTCAGCCAGCTACGTATTACGGATAGATGAATACCGTATAATATGATCAATGTTGTCTAAAAGACAAGGGGGTGCATACTACATGAAAGTCTCACTATGGTCATTTTGCATCTATTGTCTCAATCATTCAAACAAGAAACAGTAATAGAGAACATGTAAGATAAAGCAGTAAGGCGTCCCAAACGCTCAGTCAAAATGTTCTGGACATCTGGCTTTACAAAACAGAGCCCGATGATATAGCAAAGTATACACAATTGTTATCAGCTACAGCCTGACTTAGTACAATTATGTAAAAGTAAGTACAAGATAATTCGACTAACATGTCGGTGCCAAACGACAAAGTATAAAGTAAGTAACAAAACGAGCGAGGAAGTAAGAAACCCACTCCATGTCCTCCGCGATCATTCCTCTAGTATTGACCATCTTGGAGGTGGAAGTAAGCTGAGTCCTCGGGAACTGGCTCTAAATCTGGCCATGCAAAACCAGAGAGGTTAGACCTCTAATAGCAAGTACCGCAAGGAAGCACGATATGAGGAATTAGAATCAGTAATAAGAAAATATGATAAATAGATCTCTGCTTGCTACTGGAATATACATAACATCACGATACTTCGAACCAACTTCCCAACCAAACAAGGACAGAAGTTGGCCCGTCATGTCCTGACATTCTGATCATCTCAGTTAGTTAACAAATTAGGCACAGTACACAAATAAATCAATTTAACCGGCCATTCAACTACTACGGCTTGCTACTGTAAGTTCCAAGTTATCCTGAAAATATGCAATAAGGATTCCTCAGTTCTTACTATGTACAAGCAAGGCTAGTCTACCCAATCAATCAATTGCGCCAATCATGAATTAGACGAGTCCCAGCGGGACGCCCGTCATCAATATACAATAAATAATATAAACATATACCGCTCCCTGTCCATGTGGCAGATGTGCAGTATCTGTGGGAACCAGCCGGCATGTCGGGCACTAATAGTCCCAAGGATGGCTGTCATGTAAGAACTCGGTAATCTATTCTCTATATACAATTATTATTTTATTTAACTTAGTGGCCTCTATGTTAAGTGAAATACCATGCCGTGGATCATGGTCCTTCAGAATGAGTACTTTCGTACAAGGTACGATATGCTTAACTCTACAACGATGCCCGTGCAGTTAGGTTGTAGGTCTTACATAGCGTAATGCAACAATCAAAACTAGCCACGGAATAATCATGCCTTGACTATAAAGTACACATGCTACTTTTGTAGAAAAATAAATTGAATCCTACATGTGCCTATATGCCAATATTCAGGATCGGCCAATCGATTGCAATAGTTCATAGTTAATATGAACGTGTATCATTCAATTCAATAAGACGACTAGCCAGTCTCTTAGTTCCAACCAGGAACGCATGATCAATTATTAGTCAAGGTCACAATCAATGTCGATTAACGTCAATTCAGGACAAGAATCAGCCTAAAGGCATTATGGGCTAGAGTTCATGCGGCCGAGAAATTATTGGTTCATGCGGCTCAGTAAAACATACATATGCGGCTAAGGAAAATAAGTCCATGCGGCTGGGGTAACATGCATATGCGACTAAGAAATAACAAGTCTATGCGGCTGGAGATAGGGACCCTATGCGGCTCTGTAACACCCAGTTTCTGAAATAAGAGTATTTTTGAAATTTTGTATTTATAAATATTATTTATTTGTATTTAAATCATATTATAATTTTTGGTGATTTTTAAATCAATTTAAAACTGTTTTAAGTCATGGCTTGTGATTTTGATGCCTTACTAGTGTAACTTAAGAGACTGTCTGACCTAGAGCCTGACCATGTTATTAGGATAATTTATTATTACTTTTGAGTATGAGGGTATTTTGGTCATTTGGCCTCTTTGAATTATTTCATGATTTATTGTACTGGTGATTGTTGATTTTGACTTTTGACTAGCTGTGACTTAAGAAACTGTCCTAGATTTTGACTTTGACTTGGTGACTTAGTCGACTTGGCATGGGACCCTAATCAAGCTTAAGTTGGTCTTGGTTGACTTAAGTTGGCTAAGTTTCATGGAGAGAGTAGGAGGATTTTTACATTGGACCAAAGGCTAAGGACTTGTGGGCTAGTAAACTTGGCCCAAGGCCCAATATGAGAAACCCTAACCCTAGATCTTCATTTTAGGCAGCCACAACAACCCAAACAAGACCTAACTTCAGCCTATAAAGTGTCTCTTCAAGACCACTTGCCTCTTTTAGAACATCCCTTTGTAGGAAACCCTAATTTCTTCTCCAAACTGTCTAACTCCTCCATTTCTCTACCAAATTGATCCCAACCTCTTACAATTGGATCTAAATCTGGAGGGGAGATTGAAGGAGGCTTGCTTGCAAGAAGTGGAGCTCTTTTGGACACAATTTGAGGAAGAGGGATTCTCTAAATTGGGGCTTTTCATTGAGACTTGCTCTTAATAGGTAAAACCTATTAAAACCCTTCTATTTCCCAATTTCTTTGCATGGTTGCATTCATTTAGGTCAACCCTAGCTGTCCCTCAAGTTTGGTAGGATTTCGTGTCCGTTTGGTGTCCGTATCGGACACGTGTCAATGTGTATGCTTACGTGTTCGACGAAATGTCGCAATGAAATGAATTTTCGTATTTTCCAAAACAAATTACATGTTTTCGAAGCTCTTGATGTGTACATTAATTTTTTTGAAGACTGAGCATGATTCTGTGCACATTTCGTGTCCAAATCGGACACGCAACGCAAGCACGAGGCCCCGGTGCGCTGCCCTGCTGCTCGGGGTCGACACAGGACACGATACGGCAAATCAGGTCCTGATTTTTGGTGGACACGGGGTCCTAGTGACTGACACAACACACACAAAATTTGGGGGAATTTCGTCGAGCGGATTGGAGAAATCCCACCCGTACTGAAATTGTACACACGCACACATGTGCTCAGGCACGTCCTGATATATGTTCGTATCAGGGATACGGTGACACGTTGGCCTATTTCAGGGTGACACACACGTACCCCTATGTCCCCTCTAGGACTGTGCACGAGCACGGGTCACAACGAGCTCTGTGTCGAGTCCACAATGACTCGACATGCAAGCACGAGGCAGTCTTCACTGCCATTGTCTGATTTTTGTCCCACTTCGAATTTGGACACCACGTGTCCCAATTCCTGGACACGAGGGACTCTTCCTGGACACGAGGGACATGTCCCTATGCCTGTACACCCTATTCTTCTATTTTGATTCGAGTTTGATTGTTGTTTGGGTTTCGAACATGTTCGAGTATCAGTTTACTGTTCTTTCCAGTTTTGAACGACTTTAAATATGAATTCATGTTTAATTAAGATGTTAAATTTTGTTAATTCATGATGTTTAACATGCATATTATATCTGAAGAATAAGGTTGATTGTTATATGAAATGAGGTTGGGTTTCAGGTATGGCTTAGGTCGAGTTTAGTTTTGGTTTCTAATTTGATTGAGATTTCATTGATTTAACTATTTTCCTGCGTATACTATTGTTTCCTGAGATTGCTAACACTAATTCCTGAATTGTAGCACACACTACCACACATGGCTAACTAAACACATACACTCGACACCCTACTAACTGTCGCAGACACACACTGTCTAAAACTGAGACACATTTCACATAAGTGAGACTTGGAACCTGTGATGATTCTCATTCACTCCTGTACACACAAGTAACCTGATTACACATATGCACACTGCTTAAATTGAAGGCTGCTACCATATCACACCACTTGGACACACCTGGACACCAACTGACACTCTTGCACGCACTGAAACCTGTCATACTGTTCCTGTTAAACAAACTGAGAACATAACCTGAGATACACTCTACCAAATTTCTGAACACATATTATTGTTTACATATCACACACATCATGGTTCATTCACACACTGTTTTCCTGAACACATGGTATCACTAACACACTCTCCACACCCATATTCCCCACTGAATCTGAGATGAAATTGACACTCACTCTATGACACCATGACTTGATACTTCACTCTTGACACTCATTCACTCACATAGTGTTCAGTTTCACATACTTATGGGTGTGTGTCTTTTTGAATACATTGGTGTACTGCTAAGTAGAGGGTTGGCTTACAAATTAGGAGTTAGAGTAGTAGCAGTGGCATTGCAGATGCTTGGCAGGGCACTTGCAATAGAGTGCAGTGAGTACGGGTGGGTAGTGAGTCTGAGGACTACTATGTAGTGTATATATATGTGAAATTGGTTAGACAGTATAAGGATGAGGGGGTTTAGGTTTGCAAGGAAGAGAGGGGATCTGTTGAGGGAGTGAGAAGTATTGGGGTGTGGTGCATGGCTTGACAGCACATATGGTATGTGTGTGATTGTGTCATAGGCTATAGCAATGGCATGGTTTGGCCTTGAACATCAAGACAATCGGCCAGGAAGCAATTGCAGCTGTAGCCCTGCTGCACTAGGCAGCAAGGGATGTTGTGTTCTAGTGAGTATATCTGGGAGAGATTTTGTTTATGGCAGTGGTGCCTTGAGTGTAGGTATTAGAGGAACATCTAGATGGGAGGTATCAGTAAGAAGAAGGGAACAAGTTCATTCTTGGCAGGTATTTAGGGGTTTAAGGTAAGGAGAATTTGAATATGTGCATGATGGCTAGAAAGGATTAGTAGATAGAGTGTGACTTCATGTGTGGGTATCACTTAGTGTCTAAATGTCTATATATCTATCTATCCATTTGTTTGCCTATCTATCTATCTATTTATATATCTAATTTTGTATATATTTACCTAAATATCTATCTATGTGTATATATCAGGTTATAGCTATTGGGTATACATACATTATGAGATTAGATATTGGTAGCAATAAGGGATGGACTAGTACCCTTGGTATACTAAGGGAACATGATAAATACATAGGTTGAGGAACCTAGGTTTTGAACTTAGACTTTGAGGATCTATTAGACTAGTTGACCATTGACCAAGAATTGACCAAAGGATTCAAGTTTGACTGAATTGACTAGAGTTGACCCAGAGTTGACCTAGTTTGACTTGGACCTAGTTTGACCCAGACAGTTGACCAGGTTTGACTTAGAGTTGACTTATCCTAGATTGGCCTAGAAATCATATAGATTGCATCGTAGACTTTATTTATCTTATTTTAAACATATTATAACCTGTATTCCTCTGTTTAGGACATTGTGACTCTGTTGCAGACATCTGATATTACACTACTCTTTTCAGAGTATCAGGCGAGTACATCCTCTGATAGTTCTCTCATTTAATTGTCAATTACTGTACTTCAGTTCTAGTTAGTTGTATGTGATTCTCTGTTTCAACACGTATGGATATTTTTGGATTCATGTATACGACACATATTTATTGTCTGGCCTCTATTACTGGAATCATTCTGGAATCATTTACTGGTATTATTATATTCTGGCTGGACTCATCTTGAATCATTGTGTCGGATTTCTTGATTCACTTGCTGGGAGGGAAAATACTATAGTAAGACATGTAGACATACCCCAATTCTGGATCACCCCATGCTAGAATTAAACTGGAATGATAGCCATCTCACACCCGGCCAGGTGTGTGATGTGCCGGATTACCTATAGCCGTTTACATGTCGATCTCGGTATTTTAAAACACACTGCTAGAGTATAGGCTGGACTCACCCTGGAATCATTGATCACTATGACTGGATCGTTCCTTACTGGATTCATCTTGTATTAGATTCATCTCGTACTAGACTTACATTGGAGTTACACTCGTATACATTTATTGTCTGGACTTATATCATATTACCCTGGTTCAGCTAGTTCTATTTTTACAGTCTTTATTGCCATGATTCTTCTTTTGTTTAGTTACTTACTTCCCTTGCACTTTATCTGTCTTTCTTTACCATCACCTGAATATAAATTGCCATGTTCATCAATACAACTGTCTATAACTGCTTTATAGTTCTCTGTCATTTACTTAGGTTTTCTAGATGAGATTGTGCTCGTTCCTGTCCTGACTGGACCTGTTGAAATTTTACAGATGATTGCCCTGAGGACACTTGCCCTGCTTATTATGGACCAGGCGACGGCTTAGCTATCTTTGGCCCCGACACTCAGGAGTGATCGGGATTTAGTTTAGTAGACTTGTATCAGTTTTTATGTAGAGCTTGTTGTATAGAATTAAGACTTGAGATGTATTTGAGATTGTTCGAGATGTTATTATTCCAGTAGTTATTTTTGTCTTCAATTTTCTTAGTTATATTTCGGTGTTATCTTATCGTGCTTAGACTGTGATTGAGTTACACCATATCTTATACTTGTCCTCCGTTCGGAGTTGATCATGATGAGTACATTATATACTGCATGAGTTGATGGTTAGTTAGAGACTTAGAACAGCGTTCTACCGCCGACACTACGGCGTAGGCTGGGCGCTGTTACGTACTTATACCCTCATAGTGGGTACGGGTCGTGACAGGCTCGGGTCTCGAACTCATGCAGCTGAGATAGAAGATTCATGCGGCTGAGAACTAATCAAGCTCATGCGGCCGAGAATAAAAGATTCATGCGGCTGAGAACTAACAAGCTCATACGGCCGAAAATAAAGTATTCATGCGGCTGAGAAAGCGCCATGCGGCCAGGAAGTGCCATGCGACCAGGATTAAGAGGAGTCTCATACGGCTCAGAAAACATGATTTTATGCGGCTCAGAAGACATGTGCTCAGGCGGCAGGGAAACATGAGCTTTATGCGGCTGAAAACGTAAATGGTTCATGCGACTCGGAAATGTTCATGCAGCTCGAAAGTCCATGTGGCCGGGGGGACTTGCCGCATGAAAACTCATGCGGTCAAGCATTGTTCTTCTTCTCCAATTTTCGAGAACAGAACCAGGGAAGCCATTGCCTCCAAGCTCCCTACATCCTTCATTCCAAGTCCAAATCTGGATTTCCATAGGTCAAAATGGGGTAGAATGAAATTCTCTACAACATGAAACCATCAAAACTTGAAAATAACAAAGTTTACTAGATCAAAACCCAAGAAATCCAAAATTGCATTAAACCTAGATCTACATGAAATGAGCCATGGAAATTGCAAATACTAAATACTAAAGAGACTTAAGATCAAGTAAGGAAGATGATGGAACAATAATACTGGGGTTCCATCATGAAGTAAGTTGGCACTTGCCTATGCGGCTGGGTAGGTGGGGAGAGTTATGGAGGATGAAGAAGAAGAGTTAATGAGAAGGAGAAGTAATGAAGAGAGAGAAAAGGAATGGGGCTTAAATGGGGGTGGTGGTTGGTAGGGAGTTGGGTTCGATTCATGATGAACTATCATGAACCCAAAAATAAACCAACCTAGGCCGAACCCAAAGCAAAGCTAAAGCAGAGTATAAAAGCAGAAAGTAAAATACAGAAAATTAATTAGCGTAAAATTAAAGAAATTTAAATACAGAACAATACATGATAAATATTAAATAAATACATTTATGCAGTACATATATAAAAATACGTTTTTAGAGAACGGGGAGTGACATCTCTACCCTCCTTAGAAAACTTCCGTCCTCGGAATTTCAAATCCAAGTAAGATAGAAACATTAGAGCCAAACTTTATCTAGGTACAGGCAATTTGAGCAAGCAATCATTTTAAAATGCCAATAGCAAGTAATACATTTATATTTATCAATCTATACTATCAAGAAATTATACTAATAAGGTGACAAGCATGAGGAGTCAAGACAATCAAGGTATATGGAAAGAAATATACCTTGTGAGTCAAACAGATGTGGGTACCATGATCGGATATCATCCTCATGTTCCCACGTTGACTCTCCTAAGGAATGATGATCCCAAGCAACCCGGACAAGACTAATTGTTCGGTTATTGAGTATCTTCTCCCTTCGGTCCAAGATGGACACCGGCTGTTTCTCGTAAGACAGGTTGGTACCAACAACCAGCTCAGAATGATCAAGGATATGGCTTGGGTCCGATACATACCTACGCAACTGAGATAGATGGAACACGTCATGCACCTCTCATAATGAAGGTGGAAGGGATAAACGATAAGCAACATCGCCTATCCTGTCAAGGATAACAAATGGGCCTACGTATAGCAGACTCAACTTCCCGCAAACGCCAAATCTAATAACCCCACGGGTAGGTGAGATCCGCAAGAACACGTGGTCCCCAATAGAAAATTCTAGCGGCCTACGATGCTGGTCCGCCCAATGACGATGTCGATCTTGCGCAACTCGAAGTCGCTCTCTAATTCCCTTATCCACTTCAACTGTCTGAACAATCATTTCTGGGCCTAGCATTTTCCTCTCCCTGATATCATCCCATGCTAGTGGCGTCCTATACTTTTTACCATATAGTGCTTCAAATGGCGCTATCTGGATACTAGCTTGATAACTTTTGTTGTATGAGAACTCGATTAAGTGTAGGTGACTTTTCCAAGATCCTCCAAAATCTAGAGTGCAAGCTCGTAACATATCTTCTAAAGTCTGAATTGTTCTTTCTGATTGTCCATCTGTCTATGGATGGTAAGCCGTGCTAAATCTTAACTGGTACCCAGAACATGATGTAAGATCTTCCAAAAATATAATATAAAATGGGTATCTCTGTCTGACACAACACTGACAAGGACTCCATGCTGTCTGACTATCTGTTGCATATATAACTCCGCCAACTTTTCTGTAGATTTTCCTACTCTGAAAGGAAGAAAATGTGCCACTTTCGTCAGCCGATCTACTATCACCCAAATAGCATCTTTACCACTTGGTGATCTCGGTAAACCGGTCACAAAGTCCATGGTGATATGCTCCTACTTCCATTCCGGAATAGGAAGTGGCTGTAATAACCCAGCTGGCCTCTGTTGTTCTGCCTTCACTTGCTGACATATCAAGCAACGGGAAACGAATCTAGCTATCTTCCTCTTCATTCCGTTCCACCAGAAGTGCCGCTTGATATCTTGGTACATTTTGGTCCCTCCAAGGTGTATAGAATACTGAAAACTGTGGGCTTCTGTCATGACCTCATGTCTAATATCTCCACTGGGCACACATAGACGTGATCCAAATCTAAGTGTACCATCTTCATGAATCTTTATTTCCTTCCTCAGCCCTGACTCATATTCTGTCCTAAGTTTCTGAATCCTTGGGTCCTGTGCCTGAGCTGCCATGATCCTGTCTACTAAGTCGGATTGAACTTGTAGACTTGCCAAAATTCCTACATCGCTAGGAAGTGTAACCTCGATTCACATCTTCTGAAGGTCTTTTAAAATGTGCTTTTGTGTTGTCAACATAAATGTACCGCCTCTCCTGCTAAGGGCATCTGCTACCACATTGGCCTTGCCTGGATGATACTGAAGCTCCACGTCGTAATCCTTGATCAACTCTAGCCATCTTGTCTGCCTCATATTCAGTTTCTTCTGAGTAAAGATGTACTTCAGACTTTTGTGGTCTGTGTACATGTCCACTCGATCACCATATAAGTAATGCCTCCATAGCTTCAAAGCAAATACTACTGCCGCCAACTCCAAGTCATGAGTTGGATAATTCTTCTCGTGGTCTCGAAGTTGCCTAGATGCATACGCTATCACCTTCCCATGTTGCATGAGGACGCACCCAAGTCCTTTTTCTGACGCATCACAATATACAGTAAAACCTCCGGGTCCAACTGACAATGTTAGAATAGGAGCCGTGATCAGCTTCTGCTTCAAATTCTTAAATAATGACTGGCATTCTTCCAACCAGACAAATGGCACATCCCTCCGTGTCAAGCGGGTCATGGGTGCTGAAAGTCTTGCAAAGTCTGATACAAACCTTCTGTAATATCCTGCCAATCCCAAGAAACTTTGCACATCTGCTACGGTCTTGGGTACTGGCCAACTCTCTACTGCTTCTACCTTCTTAGGATCAACTGCTACTCCAGCTCCTGATATGATGTGTCCCAAAAATAAAATATGATCCGTCCAGAACTCACACTTGCTGAACTTGGCATACAACTGGTTCTCTCTCAGAACCTATAACACTTTCCGGAGGTGGTCTTCATGCTCCTCTTCACTAGCAGAGTATACGAGAATGTCGTCGAGAAACACAACGACAAACTGATCTAAGTATGGCATAAAGATGCGGTTCGTCAAATCCATAAATATTGCTGGAGCATTGGTCAAACCAAATGGCATTACCAAAAATTTATAATGCCCATACTTCGACCGGAACGCTGTCTTAGGAATATCCTCCTTCCGAACCCTCACTTGATGATACCCTGAACGGAGATCTATCTTGGAGAAAACTCTAGCTCTGCTCAACTGATCAAATAAGTCATCGATCCGGGATAATGGGTACTTGTTCTTTACTGTTGATGTGTTGAGCTTCCTGTAGTCAATGCACAATCTGGATGACACATCCCTCTTCCCTACAAGTACCACTGGCGCTGCCCATGGTGATACGCTAGCTTGGATGAACTTCTTCTCCTTTAGTTCCTCTATGTGCTGATATACCTTGGCCTACTCTGAATCCGCCATTCTGTAAACTTGATCTGATATCGGTTTAGTTCCAGGTGCCAATTCTATGCTGAACTCAATATCTCTAACTGGTGGTAGACCTGGAAGTTCTTCAGAAAATACATCTAGAAACTCTCCAACTACCTTCGGGACTTGAACTCCTTCCATTGTCGCTACATTTCTTTCTTCTTGTTGAGTTGCTACTGATCTAACTAAGGTAAACCACTTCATACCTAGAATATCAAAAGATACACTCCCTCTATGACAATCTATTGTCGCATGACTGTCTTTCAGCCAGTCCATGCCTAAGATAACGTCAAAATTTCCAATAGGAAATTCTATCAACCTGACGGGTAAGGAATGCCCGTAAACTACAATGCTACACGCTAGAATAACTCTACTAACTCCTACGAGCCCATTACCAGTGAGTATATTTAACCTCCTTGGCAATGCCTCGATTCCATTCCTAGCCGTATCGCAAATTGTACAGATATAAATGAGTGTGATTCTCTCGAATCAAATAATGCTACTGCGGGATATGAGGCGACGAGAATGTTACCTGCCACAACATCTCCCGATGCCAATGCCTCTTTCAAGGACAGATTGAATGCCTGCCCTCGACCTCCTTGCTGGTTCCCATGTTGCGGCCTAGCCTGGTGCTGTTGCTGGCCCCTGCCTTGGTGCCGGGTGGCATGTATTGTTGCTGCTGCATCGGAGGTCCCTGCTGCCGAAACATCTGAGCCTGCGACATGAACGGGCGCTGTGCCAACGGTCTCACTGCCACCGCTGGTCCTCGATACTGGCCTGTCCCTGGTGCTGACAGAGCAGGAAATTGTTGTACTGGTCCTGCTGACCTCGAATTCATGGGACAAGTAGAAACCAGATGATCTGGACTTCCACATATCAAATATTGCCCGTTCAATGTCCGACACACATCTCTAGTGTGCCCTACCTTCCCACAATAAGTACAGCCCGCTGGAGGTTGCTGGTTCTTTCTTTGTTGCTGTTGATGTTGCCTTGGTGGTGGTGCTGGCCCTCGCATTGCCACATCATGAATGTGAATGCCAGGAGATGGTGCTGTTGTTCGGGGCGCTACTCTCCCTCCTCCTTCAATCTGACTGTGGGATCTCTTCTAACCTCCAGTCCTAGCTGTAATCCTCTGAATGGTGATCTCATGCCTTCGGGTTGCCGTCAATACCTCATCGAAAGTCTGAAAGTTGTGCCCTTCTATCAATTACAAGAGCTCAAGATGAAACCCTTGCTGGAACCTTATAGCCCTCTGGCTCTCCGTTGCTACCATCTCTGGTGCGAACCTACTCAATCTGCAGAACTCTACTGCATAAGCGTCTACTGTCTTGCCAGCCTACTTGAGGTTGATAAACTTCTGTTGTAGCTTAAACTGTGCCACAACTCCATAGTACTTCGTCTTGAATCTTGCAGTAAAATCGTCCCAAGTAACAGGACGTCTGATGCCCACTTCCTGTGATTTCCACCAATCACGTGCGAGATTCTGAAGTAACAACTTCACTTGATCCATACGTTCTTCCGCCGGCACCTTAGCTGCTGTCAAAATAGCCTCAATGTCCTTAAGCCATGTATCTGCTGAGATGGTATCTTCCGTGCCCTCGAAACGGCGGGGGTTGTACTTGCAAAATCTGTTTGATGCTCCTGAATATGTTCTTGCCCCTCTTTCTAAAGTCATCTGCGATCCTTAGTTGAGTAATACATTCTGCTCTTGTAGCTGAGTGTGCATGCGTTGCTGGGCCAACATCTGATATTGCTGAGTAGCCATCATCCCTCTCATGATCTCCAGAAGGGCTGGTATGTCCACTTCCACAGGGGTAGGTGGAACTATTGGTGGTGTCGGAACCTCCGGATACTGCGGTCCAGCAGCTGGTTCCACTGTCACCTCTTCTTGGATAGTCTTTCGAGGTAGCACTGGCCCTTGTTGCTGACCAACATGGTCAGGTTGTCCATGTTGCCCTTGTTGCTGTTGTCCAGCTCTGACAGATACAGACGAGGTGCCCCTAAGAAAAAGGACAAAATAACAATCAAACGATCGGACAAGAAAGATCAAGGAAGTCCAAGGATACTGGAAGGTCAAGTTAGAGTTGAGAGTAACGAATCATGAGATTAAGAGGAAATATGTACGATTGAGACATCTTATAAATCAAAACATCCCACAAGTCTGAAATCAGACCTGCATGGGCCACCACTAAAACCTTGTCACGCCCCAGAACCAGAATACTGGAGAGCGGGGGAATGACTCAGCCAGCTACGTATTACGGGTAGATGAATACCGTATAATACGATCAATGCTGTCTAAAAGACAAGGGGGTGCATACTACATGAAAGTCTCACTATGGTCACTTTGCATCTATTGTCTCAATCATTCAAACAAGAAACAGTAATAGAGAACTTGTAAGATAAAGCAGTAAGGTGTCCCAAACGCTCAGTCAAAATGTTTTTGACATCTGGCTTTATAAAACATAGCCCGATGATATAGCAAAGTATACACAATTGTTATCAGCTGCAGCCTGACTTAGTTATAATTATGTTAAAGTAAGTACAAGACAATCCGACTAACATGTCGGTGCCAAACGGCAAAGTATAAAATAAGTAACAAAACGTGTGGGGAAGTAAGAATCCAACTCGTGTCCTCCTGCGATCATTCCTCTAGTATTGACCATCTTGGAGGTGGAAGTAAGCTGAGTCCTCGGGAACTGGCTCTAAATCTGGCCATGCAAAACCTGAGAGGTTAGACCTCTAATAGAAAGTACCGCAAGGAAGCACGATATGAGGAATTAGAACCAGTAATAAGAAAATATGATACATAGATCTCTGCTTGCTACTGGGATTCACATAACATCACGACACTTCGAACCAACTTTCCAACCAAACAAGGACAGAAGTTGGCCCGTCATGTCCTGACATTCTGATCATCTCAGTTAGCCAATCATGAATTAGACGAATCCCAGTGGAACGCCCGTCATCAATATATAATAAATAATATAAGCAGATACCACTCCCTGCCTGTGTGGCAGATTTGCAGTATCTGTGGGAACCAGCCGGCATGTCGGGCACTAATAGTCCCAAGGATGGCTGCCAAGTAAGAACTCAGGAATCCATTCTTTCTATGCAATCATTATTTTATTTAACGCAGTGACCTCTATGTTAAGTGAAATACCATGCCGTGGATCATGGTCCTTCAGAATGAGTACTTCCGTACAAGGTACGATATGCACAACTCTACAACGATGCCCATACGGTTAGGTTGTAGGTCTTACATAGCGTAATGCAACAATCAAAACTAGCCACGGAATAATCATGCCTTGACGATAAAGTACACATGCTACTTTTGTAGAAAAATAAATTGAATCCTGCATGTGCCTATATGCCAATATTCGGGATCAGCCAATCGATTGCAATAGTTCATAGTTAATATGAACGTGTCTTATTCAATTCAATAAGACGACTAGCCAGTCTCTTAGTTCCAACCAGGAACGCATGATCAATTATTAGTCAAGGTCACAATCAATGTCGATTAACGTCAATTCGGGGCAAGAATCAGCCAAAGGCATTATGGGCTAGAGTTCATGCGGCCGGGAAATTATTGGTTCATGCGGCTCAGTAAAATATACATATGCGACTAAGGAAACTAAGTCCATGCGGCTTGAGTAACATGCATATGCGGCTAAGACATAACAAGTCTATGTAGCTGGGGATAGGGACCCTATGCGGCTCGGGTCTCGAACTCATGCAGCTGGGATAGAAGATTCATGCGGCTGAGAACTAATCAAGCTCATGCGGCCGAGAATAAAAGATTCATACGGCTGAGACTAACAAGCTCATACGGCTAAAAATAAAGGATTCATGCGGCTGAGAAAGTGCTATGCGGCCAGAAAGTACCATTTTGCCAGGAAGTGCCATGCGGCCAGGATTAAGAGGAGTCTCATGCGGCTCAGAAAATATGATTTTATGCGGCTCTGAAGACATGCGCTCAGGCGACGGGAAAACATGAGCTTTATGCGGCTGAAAACGTAAATGGTTCATGCGGCTCTAAAATATTCATGCGGCTCGATAGTCCATGCGGCCGGGGGGACTTGCCGCATGAAAACTCATACGGTCAAGCACTGTTCTTCTTCTCCAATTTTCGAGAACAGAATTAGGGAAGCCATCGCCTCCAAGATCCTTACATCCTTCATTCCAAGTCCAAATCTGGATTTCCATAGATCAAAATGGGATAGAACGAAATTCTCTACAACATGGAACCATCAAAAATTAAAAATAACAAAGTTTACTAGATCAAAACCCAAGAAATCCAAAAATACATTAAACCTAGATCTACATGAAATGAGCCATGGAAATTGCAAATACTAAATACTAAAGAGACTTAAGATCAAGTAAGGAAGATGATAGAACAATAATACTGGTGTTCCATCATGAAGCAAGTTGGCACTTGCCTATGCGGCTGGGTAGGTAGGGAGAGTTATGGAGGATGAAGAAGAAGAGTTAATGAGAAGGAGAAGTAATGAAGAGAGAGAAAGGGGATGGGGCTTAAATGGGGGTGGTTGTAGGTAGGGAGTTGGGTTCGGTTCATGATGAACCATCATGAACCCGAAAATAAACCAACCTAGGCCGAACCCAAAGCAAAGCTAAAGCAGAGTATAAAAGCAGAAAGTAAAATACAGAAAATTGATTAGCGTAAAATTAAAAGAATTTAAATACAGAACAATACATGATAAATATTAAGTAAATACATTTAAGCAGCACATATATAAAAATACATTTTCAGGGAACGGGGAGTGACAATATTTGACTTTATCCTCATTTTTGAAAATTCTTCCCCCTTTTCTGGTCATAGGTTAGGAAGTCTTCTTGAATAGAAAGGCAGGTTTCTTGTGGACCAAAGTATCCAGACTTTCTAAGGGTTCTCCGTTCATTAAGCTCAGCAAGGTTTGGTTCTCTTTGGCCATGAGGAGGGTTTTTCGTGCTTCAGGACCATCGTACTAAGGGAATGTGACATGAGACAAATTCTCGTTGTACTCTAGGACATTGAATGCTGAAGCAAATCTTTCAGCATTAGGGTCTTCTCTGAGATCAACTGTAAAGAAATACATGAACAAAAGTTAGAAGCAACAAGAGAGTGCAGCTTTTTTTATGAGTCAATCAATTAAGTTGTGTAAACATCTTAGGTCGCGCAACAGATAAGTTGCGCAATTGTAACCCCTCTTCCCGAATTTTTTTGATTTTTTTATTATTTATTTGATCTAAATGGTGATTTTATTTTATAAATAACTATTAGTTAATTATTACGGTAGATGACTTTAGCCATGGTTGAGTTTTGAGGTACCAGACGACTAGGAATCATGGCACGGATAGTGCAGTGGCGTGCCTTGACTAGTGTATTAACCATGCTAAGAAAGGCAGAGCCATAGTGATGTCCTCACTAGGAAAACCAGGCTAAGTTGCGACTTAACCCTATAGAACGTTTTAGTTATTTATTAATTATATTATTGACTTGTAGGAGACCCATTGTGTCGATTTAGCCCGAGCTGGGCTCAAACCGAATCCAAGCCTATGTGGGCATGCAGTGAGACCAGGGACGACCATGTAGGTATATTTTATATGTGTACAAATATTTCCTAAATTATTTTAGGCATTGATGTACATTTTTAACTATTTGAATATTTGTACAAAAAATTGGTTCTTATTATTAAATATTGTTTTACAATATTTGTACAATTTTCTAGATCCGAACAAAGGTGAGTAGTATGGCTTCACCAAACCACCATTTAATTATTTAATTATTATTTTATTATTCTGTGGTGATTAAATAAATATCTTTATTACTATTAGATATTATTATTATTGGTTGTCCTTTATTGTGAATCAAATTTACGTATATATATATATATATATATATATATATATATATATATTTATATATATATATATATATATATATATATATATATATATATATATATATATATATATATATATATATATATATATATATATATATAAATACTAAATATATTTATATGCCTATATAATTAAATATATACATGCCTATACTTTATACCTACTGTTCCATATATATATATATATATATATATATATATATATATATATATATATATATATATATATATATATATATATATATATATAATATAGATGGGGTTCTGGGCCTGGCTTCCATGGGAAGGAGCTCCTACGCTCCCCGCGGCCGGCCGCTGCCGTTCACCGGCTCCCCGCTGCCTGTCGAGGCCTCCCCCTCCTCCCCCCCACTCCCTGCGGCTGGCCGGGCGTCCCCTGGTCGCCTCCCCCGTGGGGAGTCTCTTCTCCCCCGACGCTGCCGGCCGGCGTCTGCCCGACGTACGGCAGCTCTTCTTCCCTCTTCTCGTATCCTCGGCGCCGTCGACGCCCTCGGCGTCATAGACGTCGCCGCACGCGGTGTCCTCTATCAGCTCCGGGCCCTTCTATCCTCGCCCCCGGCCCTTCGCTCCAGTCGGTCGTCGTCCCCGTCCCCGTCGCCGTGCTGCCCCCCCTGTGGGCACGACCACCCCCACCGCTCTCCCCCCGAGTCGCCTCCCACCTCCCTCCCTCCTGGTGACCTCTGCCTTCGGGGTCCAGCCATGCTCCGCCCGATCCGTCCCTGTCGTCACCTCCGGACCAGGAGCCCTCCGCCCTGGACGACGCACTTCCTCCGACGCTTCCCTCCCCTGCCGCCGCGGTCGGGGACTTCCTCCCCCACCCAGACTCCCATCTCGCAGCGTCCCCTTCCTCCTCGGTAGCGGCCTACGCCCAAGCCCCTCCAGCCACGGCGGCGGACCCACTCTCCCTTCCCGTCGCCCATCTCGCCACGCCCCACTCCTCCTCGGCGACGGCCTACTACCAGGACCCTACCACCCTTCGGTGGTACTAGTACTCCCCCCCGTTCCTTCGGTAGCGACCCACTGGCATGCTCCAGCCTCCTCCGTTCCCGGCGGTTACGCTTCCCCCTCGGCTTCACAGTGGGCTTCTTATGCCCACCTCTTGGGGTCGAGGACGTACTTCTAGCCCCGCCGGTCTCCTCCGTCATAGCCTCCTGGCTCCGGACGCCACGACGCGCCCTCCGCTTCCTCCAGCGAGGCCGTACCTGCCCCCTCCGGCCGTGCCCTCCCCCGCTCCTCCGACCCCTCCATAGCCGGGGTCCCTCAGCCTCCCCTCTGGCCTTCTTTCCCTTCCCTTTTCATCGGCGTCAGCGTGGCCCTCCTCGCCGTCATCTGCGTCGGCGTGGCCCCCCGGTCGTGGCCATCTTTGCAGCGGTCCAGCCACCGCGGCCCGTCCCCCGTCCTCGGGTCTCCCCCGCTCTTCCGGCTCCTTCGTAGCCGGACCCCTCAGCTTCCCCCGGCATCTTCCCCCACGCCGCCGTGGCTTAGCCCCCCCGGTCGCCCTCTGCCTCCTCTCCCGGTAGTAGACTCCCCCTCCGCCCCTGGTCTCCTTTCCGCCGCCCCGTCGCTCCGCCCAGTGCACCACGGCCCCTTGCCATGCCTCCGTGGCCCAGCTGCCATGGCTCGCCCCCAGGCCTCCCCCGCCGCGGCACCACGTCCCCCTCCCCCCTCCGCCGGAGTCTCCTCTACTCCGCTCGCGCTGGCCGGCCTTGGGGTGTGCGCCCCCCAGCGTGCGCATCGGGTCAGGCTTCCCCCGGGCAGCGTAAATGTATATATAGATATATGTATATATAAAAGAAATAGAAAAAATTAAAAAAAATAATACAAGAATAGAGGGCATCCCAGCCCGACCAGGCCGAGCCCAGACCGGCCGGCCCACAAACCACACCCCCACACCAGCACTGAACAGCCCAACCAGCAACTAACTAGGCCCATCCTTGCTATAAATAAATCCCCCACATCAAATGTTAAAGCCCCACTCCAGACCGAGCCCGACTACACACACAGCCGATATTTATAGAAAGAGAGAGAAAAGAACGAGTATCGACAAAACCCTACGTAAACCTAACCGAACCCACACCGTCCAGAGGGTGTTGCGCAGCCACCCGCCGCCGGCGCAACCGTCGTACGCGGCCGAAGTCGTCGGAGACAGCGCCCGCGGGGACAGAGGAATGGCAGCAACAACCCTGGCCGACCCAACTTCGCGATCCAAGATCTCCCTTATCGGTCGACGAAACTTTGTCCCGATTGCTCAGGTGCAATTCCACCATAACCGTCTTCAAACCCCAGTAGTTAGCTTTTGATATAATCGTGCGACCGATCCAAGAAATCGACACGAAGTCAATCAAAAATCTGTCCCGAAACAGGACCAATAACAGTCCAATCATCCACGTTTGAAGATCGATTTCAATCGACCTAGTGCTAGAGTAGAAATTCTACTTGAACACATTTATAGACAACATATAGGGCTTCACGACCCATTTCGCAGAAGTCGATTTCATCGACTACGCGCCGAGAAATCGGATCCCAAAGTTTACCAAAAACCTGTTTCAAAATCAATGAAATTCTTCGATACAACGTGCGTCCCGCCAATCCGGGCGACGTGGTCGCAAACTGAAAGCATCGAAAGGTACGTAACGGCTTCGTGGACGTGTGGGCTTTGACGGAATTCAAATTGGTCGCGTGTGTACGACGAATTTGATGCGTATCCATCGAAATTCACCGTATCGGCATCTGTGCAAATTTTCTAATTACTTCATGCACGCTTGCCAGATCGAGATAAAATTTGCGCCAACAGGACCATATCATTTTTGTGGTCTTGTATGCCACGTTTGGTCCAATTCTGAGACAGTTGATCGGATCGCCGTTTTGCGGGCCCCACGATCCTATTCAACGGGCGATTTTGTGCACGGCCCACCAGAATCCAACTTTGGACATTCGGTTGGGTTTGTATCATTAAAATGAATTCATAGACATGTAGTTTGACGACTTTAGAGAATATTGACTCTGGCATGCTTTTCGGTGCAAAGCGGGTCCAACAACGGATACCATTTTTGCCCGAAATTATCGTTTTGCTCCTGTGTCCAGAATTGGACTTAAGGACAGGCAATCCCAGCTAATTTGACTATTTTGAGAATGTTGGCATTGTCTATTTCAGCTTTCGGAGACAGTTGTAATAATTTGGACTTTATGGCTTAGAAGTTGACTAATATTTTGTAGGATCTGCGTGCAACCTCCAAGCAAGTATGCATTACCTCCCTCTACAGTTTAATTCCATGTTTATAGTTTTCATATTATTATTGTATTATCATTAGATATTGTATTTGTTATAGATTTTATATGATTTATTAGCTTTCTAGTTGACTTGATTTATCTAGTTTCTATATACCGTGTTCACCAGTTTATGGTCTTGCTTGACTTGACAGTGTAGTTATACTGGACTTGACTGTGTCTTGACTGAGTTATACCTTGTCTCACCAGTACCTTACTTGAGTTGTGTCATAGAACGAGTACGTGTAATTGAACTGCTAAATCCTTGTTATTGTTTCCTTGGCACCAGAGAGTCCACTCGGGACGAGGGTGTTTGTCTTGATCTGTTTACATCCGTGAGTCCACACTCGGGACAAGGATGTGGATTATTTGCACCAGAGAGTCCACACCCGGGACGAGGGTGTTGACTTGACTTGCACCATAGAGTCCATTCGAGACGAGAGTGTTTACATCAGAGAGTCCACACATGGGACGAGGATGTTATACTTGTACCAGAGAATCCACACTCGGGACGAGGGTGCCTTGTCGTGAACTAACCAGAGAGTCCACACTCGGAACGAGGGTTAGTACTAACCAGAGAGTCCACACTTGGGACGAGGGTTAGTGATTAGTTCAAACCTGCGAGTCCACTCGGGACGAGGGTTTGGTATTCCATTGATATCGTGTTCGCTTGTTCATCCAGCAGTTCAGTTACGTGTAGTTGTTATAGTATTCGTGTTCAAGGTCACCTGTCAGTAGCCACTTGTCGTTAGTCACTTGTTAGCAGTTTGGTCGTAGTCTCTTGCCATGTTAAGTGTCGTTCCTTCTTATATCCTGTTTATATATTATCATGCATGATTAAACTGCTAGATAGGCATGTTTATATGTATCTTACTATGTCCTCTGAGAACCTGATGATCTCTTCAGGTTTAGCGACTGTATGGAGTTAGTTAGCAGAGCGGAATGGTAGATGATGGCGATGTATGATACAGGTATTAGTAAGTGATTTTACATTGTTATCCTTTCATGCTTTACATTCCTTATTATGAGTTATTCTGCTTATTGATTCAGTTTAGAGACTCTTGTTATTTTTCTTGGAGTCTCATCGGACATATATGCTAGTGGGCTGCAGACCACGACACATAGTGTTCATTTATGTTTCGTACACTTATTGTGGATTTGAGATATAGATTTATTTCGCCATGATTTGGCAGTATACCATAGCCTTGACAGCGTTTACGTATTCGAGAGGGGCTGGAGTCCGCTCGATACGTAGCTGGCTTGCTCACGTGCTTGCATCCGAAAAGCGGGTGCGGGTCGTGACAAGTTTTTTTGGTGGCCCATGCAGGTCAGAGCATATCGTATCGATTACATAACTGTACCGGTACGAGCCTGCGAATATGACTAAACCTTAGAAATCTCAATCCACTCTGCCTTGAAAATTCTCCTAGAAATTCTCTACGTCATTGAAAACTCCATATTTGCTCTCGATTATACTTCCTTGCTTTCCGTACCATTGATTCCCGTCCCTTCCTATTCCGGGATGACGAATGATCGTGCTGTCTAGAGTGCAACAGAAATCCTTAAGTTATAGTATAATATTGCTTAATTATTGAATATTTGGTTGTTTATAGCTATGAGGGATTAAAGATATCATATGTTCTAGATATTTTTGGTAAAATTATTAGCCACCAGTTAGAAGGTTATAAGATTTTAGTGACTGTGTTTTGAGGTGTAGCTTGACCAAAAGTGGGTAGAAGTCCTCAAGTATTTAGAGTTATAAAATGGCTAGAGAGAGTTATAGAATACGTTGAGAGATTAAATTTGAGAAGATTAAGGTAATAGTAGACTATGATTTTTAAGGAATAGTTATGAATTAGAATTTCGAGGACGAAATTATTTTTAAGGTGGTAGATTTGTAACCCCTCTTCCCGGATATTTTTGAATTTTTTATTATTTATTTGATATAAATGGTGATTTTTAGGATTTTATAAATAACTATTTAGTTAATTATTACGGTAGATGACTTTACCCATGGTTGAGTTTTGAGGTACCAGACGACTAGGAATCATGGCACGGATAGTGCAGTGGCATGTCTTGACTAGTGTATTAGCAATGCCAAGGAAGACCGAGCCATAGTGATGTCCTAACTAGGAAAACCAGGCCAAGTTAACATTTTTACTCGATAACTTAAAATCTCAACTATAATTGTACAACTTAATACCCTAGCAGTGTTAAACAAAGATATTAAACGACAAAAATATCCTATTTTGTCCTTCTCTCTCTCTTCTCGACAACTGTCGCATCAGTGTCTGGTAGTGCTGACAGCAGGGAGAGGGGCGCAACGGGAGGGGGACGGGAGTGGAGTGGCCGAGGGGCAGCTGGGCGGGAGGCACAGCGGGAGGGTGGCGACAGTGGGTAGCTTCCCCTCTCCGTATTCATCTCCTTCACCGTCATTCTCTCTTCCTTACTTTCTCGATTCACACCGTCTATTTCTCTTCCTCTTTCTCTCGCTAAGCTTGCACCCAACCACCGCACAAACTTGTCTCCTCCCCGTGTCTTGCGGCTACACTTGTGAGTTTGTGAGACCCTCCTGCCCAAGCAAGCAGAAGCAACAACTTTGAACCTCGACAAACCGCTCTATGCTCTCATACGATCCATCGTCGTACTCATCGCCCTCATCGTTGTCTTCAATAAGAGTAGCAGTGATTAACTCGTCGGTCTCCGACCGGAACCCGCCACCACCTGTACTGTCACCCCACACCTCGACTCTCTCTGTTCGCCAACCTCACCTGGACATTGTCGCACCCTCCAGTGACCGTCTGCACCACCCTCCTTCTCTCGTACACCCAACGACACTTACCCTCTTGTACACCCAATGACACCTCCTCCTCTCGTACACCCAACGAGGCTCCTCCAACACCGCCCATATCTAGAATAGGTGAGAAGGGTAATTTTGTCCATTTAAAAAAAAAGGAAAACTTAATTGGTGATTGACAAAGGATATCAAATTAAAAATATTCAATAATTGATGGTATTTAGGTTGCCAAGTAAAAGAAGAAGAAGAATAGTTGAGGGTATCGATTGAAATTTAGCCAATTTTATTTCCACATATCAAATGTCTCTAAACTATATACTTCTGTGTTGTCCCACTTTAGACCATAGTACAAGAATAAGAATACCTTCTTATTATACATCGTTTTTATTCCCATAAAATATATATTAGATGTCGGATAATTTTTTTAAATTGTGGATGAAAAATTAGGAATATGCTTTTGTGTCCCTTGATATTCTAGTTTTTTCCCTTCAAACATAAACAATAAAAATAACAAGAGAACGTAAATTTAATCCCGTGCTTCGATTTTGCTTTCTCTCTATTGGGAAAAAAATTTCATAACGAAAATTTGGACTTCCTTGTCAACTCCTAAACCTTATCCCTGATATCATGTCTCGCTCCATTTTGATGATGGCTCGTTTTTTTTTTCTTCTAAAGAAAATCGAGTATTGGTTGCTTTTCGAAAAACAAGCACTTTGTTGCATATATGAAAGACTTTAAATTATTGTTTTATAGACATAAGTTAGTTAGATATTGCATTAGGCATATGTGAATTACGTAAATTTGTGTGCTCTAGACAAATTTTATTCCCCACGTTAATTTTTAGTAAATTTTATGTTCCACTAGTAAATTCAACGCATGTAAAAAAAAAAATTCTTCTTTTTTATGATATTATTGAAAAATAGTTTAAATGGATTTGAACTAAATTTGTTATATATATATTTATATTTTAATTAAATTTGTTATAGATTTGTTTATATTTTAATTATAATTTGTTATAGATATATGTAAATAAAAGAGATGGTGTTCAGATATGCGGAAGAAAAAGAAAAAAAAAATAGTTTTATAGTTACTAGTAAGTTCACGTGCGTTGCACGTGTGAAAAAAATTGTTAAAAGAAGTAAATATAAATTTATTATAAAAATTATAATTTCTAAAAATTGAACTCAAGCAACCAGTAAAAATGCCTCACACCTTAACTACTTGAGTTAAAATTATTTAATTATAAATAAATCATATTAGATAGTTAAATACTTAGTTAAAGTTTCTTTTAATAATTAATGGAGTGTTTTTTTTTTTGGGCTAACTAGTGTTTAGACCATGGATTTTATACCAATTTAGAGCTTAAATCCTAATATGTCCAATTGAAGAGTTTAGCTTTGAAATTTTAATTGAAGAGTTTATGTCCTCCCGTTATGTTTGATAATAAAATTTTCATATATATGTAAGGGAGGGTATAATGGAAAAAAGAAAACAAAAAATAATAATTACATGGTCTTCAATTTGACATGTGAGGACTTAAACTCTAAATTGGTATAAAATCATGGATTCAAACTCTATTGCCCTATTTTTTTGAGATGATTAATAAAGTATTTAGGTAGTTATTTAGTTATTATTTTTTAATTTATATATATATATTATTATTTTTTTTTTTGAATCCAAAAGCAAGAGAATTTTATTAAGAAATGGAAGAAGAGGGGACTACATTTGGAGGATGGTCAGCTGCTAGCAGCTGGAGAATAGACTCCGGAGGAGTAGAAAAAACTTCTGTGGCTCTATTCAGGAGAGCACACCTTGCTAAGGAATGGGCCACCTTGTTCCCAGACCTTTTAACGAATAGGAAACCAGGATGATTTATACTAGAAATTTCGTCTCTGATGGACTGGATCAGGTCGTACAACCTCCACGGGATGCAAGAATTGTCGCCTCTAAATATCCTGCACGCTACTTGAGAATCACCTTCAATAGCAATAACCATGTCGTTAAACTGAGTTGCAAGTCGAAGACCGAGTTGGATTGCAAGGATCTCCGCATGGAGGCTATGGTCGGCACTGTGCATAGCAGGGTAGTAGCATGAAGACGCTCGAAGAAATGTACCGTTTGTATCTCTGGCAATGGCGGCTACCACGATGTCCGAAGCCGATGTTGCTCCGTCAATGTTGATTTTAATCTCTCCTTTTCCCGAAGCTACCCAGTTGGTTGAGGATGTTCCGGAGCTCATGTATACTTGTTCCTCCCTGGCGTTCTCATCATTCCCCATAGAGAAAGTGTTGTAGTAGGAGATGCCATTGCGGATGATACGAAGAGCACAAGGAGATTGATGTTGAAAGATACACTCCCCCCGTGCTTTCCAGATCGCCCACAACAGAGCTGTGCCCATACGAAGAGTCTCATGTGCTGTCGGTTCATGAAGCCAGCTTTGGATAAGAGAGTTTATGTTTAGTTCCTTGTCCACTCGAAGCCCAACCGGGCTTCCGAACCAGACTTCTCTGGTGGTGCTGCAATGCAAAAACAAGTGGTCTGTATCTTCCTCATGAAGTAGGCAAAATGGACACGACGGGTTTGTGAGGGGTAGCCGCTTGTGGATAGCAGAGAGTAAAGGAAGGGCTTTGTTACACATTCTCCAAATGAAAGTTTGGATCCGTGGAGATATACTTTTCATCTTCCAAAGCTTATCCCACCTGATCGAAGTTGTGGACGAAATTGACGTGCTCGGAGACTCTCGGCGAATAGCTTCATAGAGAGATTTAGATGAGAATTTACCCGAGCTGACTTTTGTCCAAATAAGTTTATCCAAACCATCTCCATCACGTAAGCAGATATCAAGTATTGCCTTTGCTTCCAAGGGGGAGAATAATTCAGTGATGAGGGGTTTGTTCCATGTTCTTGAAATAGGGTCCATGAGCTCTCTAACCAATTTAGGACAATGTATAGTTTCAGAGTTGGTAGTAACTCTAAAACCCGGGATACCAGGCACCCATGGATCCGCATTAATGTCTACCCATCCACCACGAATTTTCCAGCACACATTTCCTTCCATGTGACTTCGAAGCTCCATCATGCTTGACCAAGTCGGGGATGCCCTTTTACGTTTAGGCTCTTGCCAAATGTTCCTGTTCTGCAGATAGATACCACGCAAGAACGTGGCCCATAGTTGATGCGGGTTAGCTAGAAACCGCCATAGTAGCTTCCCAACCAAGGAGTCGTTCACCCATGCTACCTTTCGAAAACCGAGGCCACCCTCCCTCTTTGGTCTAGTGAAATTCTCCCATGAGAGAAAGTGCATCCTCGCCTCCATGGGATCATGGCCCCACCAAAAAGCTCTTTGCTGGGCTTCTAGTTTGCGGGAGACTTCTCTAGGAATCTTATAAGCCGACATAAAATAGACGGGAATGGACCCTAATGTTGCCAAGATAAGTGTAGATCTGCCCGCGTGGGATAGATATTTAGATTTCCAGCCTTGTAGGCGGTTGCTCACCTTGTCGAGAAGCTCATTATAAGTAGAAATCCGACTTTTGTGCTGATGGAGCATGTGACCCAAATACTTTTCTGTAATGCTTGTATGAGAAATTTGAAGAATAGCAGCTAATTCCAGGCGAGTAGCAGTAGGAACTTGTCTACTAAAATGGATGCTTGACTTGCCAAAGTTAATTCTTTGCCCGGACCATGATGAGTATAAATCAAGGATATCCTTCACAGCCAACAAAGAACTATGGGTTGCCTGGCCAAAGATAAGCACGTCATCAGCAAATAATAAATGCGATATGGAAGGAGAGTACCGATTTATGCGGATTCCACGGAATAGATCTTTCTGTTCGAAGCTATAGAACAATCTCGAAAGGACCTCCGAACAGAGAATGAAAATATACGGAGATAGGGGACAGCCCTGTCGGATACCACGTTTTGGATAGAAAAAGCCTTCCGGAGTGCCGTTCACGAGGATGGAGAAGGAAGTCGACGTAATACACTTCATTATAAGCTGGTTTGCGTGGCCTTTGATCCCCAAGCCATTGAGAGTACTTTTGATAAATGGCCAAGCTAAACGGTCATACGCTTTCGCCATATCCAGCTTGAGGGCATATGAGTTTTTCTGCTTGGGAAATGTTTTCATAGCATGGAATACTTCTTGCGCTATGATAATGTTATCAGTAATTTGTCTGCCTGGAACAAAGGCATTCTGGAAAGGGGATATAAGTTTGTCAAGTAGTGGCCTCAGTCTATTGGCCAAGATCTTGGAGATGACCTTGTAAGAGACATTGCAGAGAGAGATCGGACGGAAGTCTCCAGGAGTTGTTGGCGCTTCACGCTTCGGGATGAGGGCAATATGGGTATGATTTAAGTTTGGGGCCATATTCCCAGTGGAGAAGAAACTTTGGACAGTGTTTATAAGGTCGTCACCCACCACTTGCCAGAATTTTTGGAAGAAGATGGCCGGGTAGCCGTCTGGACCCGGTGACTTTAACGGCCCCATACTTCTAATAGTATTCTCGATATCTTTGCTGCAAGGGATAACCCCCAAAGCCGAACTCTCCTCCTCCGATATCGGGTTTGATGAAATAATGAATGATGGATCAATAGGAAAGGACTCATCAATACAAAACATACCTGTGAAGTGAGTAATGAATTCTTTGGCTATTTTATCTTGATCGGCTATCCAGCTCCCGTCCTGGAGTTGTAGCGCTCGAATTTCGTTTCTCCTCTTCCTAGCAGAAGCCTTGATATGAAAGTACTTGGTGTTTTTATCCCCGCTATTGATCCATTGGCATCTCGAACGTTGTCTCCAATACACCTCTTCGGCTAGGTGTAAGTCATTAAGTTCGGCCATAACATCCCTTTCCTTTTGCAGCCTGGCAACGGAGACACTCCCCTTTTGGAGATCTAATAACTTTAAATGAAGCCTGTTGATACGATCTTTAATATTGCCAAAATTTACTCTACCCCATCTATGAAGCCTGGGTAGAGTGGTCTGGAGCTTATGCATGAATGAATCCCGCACATCAGGACTAGGCTCCTGCCAGTAAGACGCTAAGACATCAGCGAAAGAGCTTCTCCGCATCTAATACGTCTCAAATCGTAATGGACGTTTTCTTCTCTGAAGCTGATTATTTGTATTGAGAATGATGGGGGCATGGTCGCTGTTATATCGCGGCAATGTGTGTACTGTTGAATGGAGGAAGATGCTGCACCACGCCCCATCGGCCATGGCCCTATCCAGACGCTCTTGGATATTATGCATTGGAGATCGACCATTCGACCAAGTGTACGCCGGTCCAACACATCCCAGGTCTAAGAGGCCGCAATGATTCAACATATTATTGAAGGAATTAGTCGCATATTGATCAACAGGATTACCACCACGCTTTTCACTCGCCTTCGAGATCGCGTTGAAATCACCAATGCAGCACCAAGGAACATTGAAGGAGTCCGCGAGCGTTTGAATGGAGTGCCAAAGCTTCGGTCTGTCGTTCTTTCTCGGACATCCATACACACAGAGCAGATTCCATGCTGGGGAATTGATTGATTTGTTGATGGTTAGAAGGATGAGATTTGCTGTTGAGTAAGTAACAGACGCCTGGATAGAGTCATCCCAGGCTAGCCAGAGACCTCCGGCGAGCCCAATTGATGGAATGGAGAGAATTGGGGTAGCCGAGGTGAGGTAGGAAGTTTGTGGTGTGAATAGAATGCGATTTAGTTTCAGAGATGAAGACGATGGATGGACGGGAGGCGGAGAGGAATGTGCGGAGGGTTTGGACTGTCGAGGCATTCCTCAGCCCTCGACAGTTCCATGAGAAGATTAACATTGGTCGTGCGGCTGTTGAAGGTCAGCCGCCACGACCATAGGAGGACAATTTGTAGAGGAGGGTGGAGAGAGAACTCTTATCTTGATTTTCGGGTTGGAGATGTCGGGAGCCTGGCGCTTTCTAATAACGGAAAGGCCAGAAGGCATGGACAGGGCGTCCGAGTAGGCCAGTCGAGCTCTTCTTTTCCATGACATCTTACCGGGTTGTGACCGGTGAGAAGAATAGCCAGCAGTGGGGGATGGCGGAGGTGAAGGAGGGAGTTCGATGATAGGAACAGTGGGAATCGCGGGGGGAGTATGGTTCTGTCCATCGAAGCATTTTGTTGGCATAAGGAGTTCTTCTGGATAGAGCAGGGGTGTTACACCATGGGATCCCAACATAGCTAAGAAAGAAGATCGGATTTCCACAGAAGCATGGTGGGTTGATGTGGTGGTGGCAGTATGATCTGTCTCCATGGGATCCGGTTGGATATCAACCAAGGTAGTGGCTAGCAGATCCGGCTCGATAGGTGTATTAGGATGATGATTGCTGTCCGCCGTGTAAGGATGAGAGTGCTTATCTGCGCCGACTTGTGGCATCACACGCCTATGTGGAGGTTGATATTTTGTGATCTGCTTGGTGGTAGGAACATCTTGGTTGATATGGTTGGAAGAGTACCCACGTTGTATGGGTTCATGGATAGTATTGAGCTCCTCCTGCGGTGAAGGTGGTGCTACATAACTTGTATCAACTCTCACTTCCTCCCCATGCCGGCCCATGTCGTCGGAGGAAGCCATGTGTCGCCGTACACGAGCCTGGAAAGACTCAGCTTTATAATCTTCTTCCTTTATCCTTGGCATAAGCAACTCCGAGATCCTGGCTTTCTCCTCCCCGGTCCAGTCTTCTCCGATTAAAGATTTGAATATATCCCTCTCAGGGCATTTATCAAAGATATGGCCAACTCTGGCACAGAACTGACAAAGCCTAGGTAATCTTTCATATTTGACCACGATCTCCCCTAAGGACATGCCATCGACCATAGTAGATATAACTTTCTTCAGAGGTTTTGAGATGTCGATAAGCACTTTAACCCTAGCGAAAGTTTTCCACTTTTGTTCATCCGCTTCAACACACAGACGAGGAGAACCAAGGGCTTCGGCAATCCTTGATACCGCTTTACAGTTTAAAAACTTTGGAGGAAGACGATGTAACTGGATCCAGAAATCCGCATATTTGAATTGATATTCCTCTGGGAGCTTCCCTGGATCACATCTCTCAATGGCAAGAAGATCGTTGTTTATACTCCACGGAGCCTCTAGCAAGATCCGATCAACAGACTGGGGGGAGTCAAGGCGCACCAGGAAAGATCATGCATCTATATCCAACTCCGACACTTGAGGAGTATCAGAGGTTTTCCACAACTTAGCAAGGATGGAGGTGAGAGCAGCACCGGAGAAACGTCGTGACGAGTACGGTTTAATGGCTACAGTGGAAGCCCAATGGTCGGATACCGCACTCTCCCTAGCCGAGAGAGAGATCGTGCCCGTTGCTCCTTGAAGAGAGAATAGGGAAGCCATTCTCTCAACAACATCTTTATACGAGGCCATAAAATCTGGGGAAAATGGTCGAAAAGGGAAGGGAAGGAGTTGGCGAGGGAAACAATGGATAGAAAGAAGCAGGGAAGGAGACGGGTGGCTGGATGATGGATGGAAGAAGAGAGGTTTGCAGCAGGGACCTCAAAACCTTAGGAAAACCCTAGGTTTTGGAGACATGAGGCAGCGAGAGCAAAACCCTAGGTTTTGGAGATCGAGGATAAAAATCGGTTATGAATATTATTTTTTAATTTATATAAATGGATGATATATATGTGTGCATGATGGTCCATTTTTGAGCCATTTTCAAGTCACGTTATACAATAGAAAATTATTTTCATTATTTTTTTAGTTAAGTGGTAGAGAATTTACAAATGATTTGGACGTCTCAATTTTGAACCATTTCTATTATATTAGCGAAGATAGTTCCATGATCAAATATAGGTTTAACAATCTCAATAACATAAACATGTCCGTGGGGTGTAATCCGTTGTGTAAATTTAGTAGGGATGAACACGGTTCAAATTCTTCCCTTGACATTACTCGTCGTCCCAAATTTTTTTAAAATAAAATAACATAAACATAATGGAATGATACCGCAGAAATCAGAATATAATATTCCTATGGGAGGAGAGGTAAGAACGTTGTGACCAACTTCTTATTTGTAATTTTCATGGCCAAAAATGTATCAGCCGTCTGATTCATTTTAAACGGCAGATTCGACCCTCAGATTTTTTGCCGTGTCCCTTCAATTTTTTTTTTCTTTTTTTAAAATTTTATTTCTTGCTTCCCTCAAATAAACGGAAAAAAGAAAAAAAAAAACAACTACTTCGGCTCTTCCTCTTCGGTTTCTCGCTTCCTCGAGAAGCAAAGCAAAGAAAAGGAAAGAGGGAAATAAAAAAATAATTATCTTTAGGGTTTATTCCTCCCCCTTCCTCTTATTCTTCCTCCACTTCCAAACCCTAACCCTAATTTTGCTCCAGCTCCAGTCGTCTGCTTCGGTCGGAGATCCGCCGCGCCAGGAGGAAGGTCAGCGATTCCTTTGATTCGAGATGCAATTGGGTGTTTTCTTTTTTGCTTCTCCTTCGGTGGATTTTTTCCCCTAGGGTTCTGGAGATTAGGCATTCCTGTAGGGTTAGGGTTGCTTGATTTAGTCCTTTGTCACCAGGTTTCGTTAAGTTTCCATTAATTAGGTTCGAATTCGGATATTTTGTTGCGTTCTTGTTCGGGAACTTCGGATTTTAGTGTGTTTCGATTTTCTATACTTAATATTCAGAGAAGGTCAACTCTTCCCCGACAGTCATTCCTTCTTCAATCTGGGATGCGATGGAGTATTGGTTGCTTCTCGTTCGGTGGAGATTATCGGTTTATTTAGGGTTAGGGTTACTTGATTTCTTCTCTTTTCTCTTGTGAGTGTCAAATTTCCTTGAAAATTTACGGGTCTAAATGGTCCACATTGTTGCATTTATGTCCATAAAGTTGGATTTTTTTTTTATTGTGCTTTGGATTTCGATGTAGTTCTGTTGCTATTGGTGTGAGGAACGATGTTCCCTTAGTATTTATAGGCCATTTATTCCTCGATTCATGGGCTTATTTTGAATCTAGATGAAGGAATATGCCCTCGGCTTGCGTTTCTGTTGGGTTAGGGTTACTTGATTTCTTTTTTCTTTAAATGAGTTTTTGTTAAATTTCCTTGAATCAGGATTGATTTTGGAGAATTTATTCATTTTGCTGCGTTTTTGTTCATAAACTTTGAATTTTACTGTGATTCAGAGTTGAATTTAGTTTATTGCTATTGCTGCAAGGAACACTGTATACTTAGTATTCAAAGAAGGTCTTTGTGTATAATTTCTATCCAGATGAACTGTTCTTCGATTCGAGATGGAATGGAGTATTGCTTCCTTATTGTTTTTGGTGGAATTTGCACCTAAGTTTTGGAAATTTATGGTTTTTAATGGATCCGGTTTCAATTTGGAATATTTATTCATTTTTTTCAGTTCGGTTCATAAAGTACGGTTTTTTTTATACTGTGCTTTGTAATTCAATACAGTTCAATATGTACTTAGTATTCAAAGCAGCAGAGATTTCTATTAGTTGCTCAGATTTTCTAATGTTCGTGTTAATTCGCTGCTAGATAAAGTGCAGGTTTGGTTGATCAAGGATTCTAAAGTGCAGGTTTAGTTGATCAAGGATTCTTTTCGTAGGCTCTGGATTCATTTGGTATGTAAGTAAGCTTTCAAAATTTCTATTAGTTACCAAATTCAGCATAGAGGAGAGAAGTTCATCGTGAAGTGATTTACTGAAACTTGAAATTTCTATTAGTTACCAAATTCAGCATAGAGGAGAGAAGTTCATCGTGAAGTGATTTACTGAAACTTGATTGTGTGGTTTATGTAGGATGCTCCATATAACACTATCCAATTGAAATAAGTGAGTACTTCACGTCGAAATGTATGGGCAAGGGAACTATGCTCCTCAGTATAGAACCCCTCCCCCTTTGCAGCAACCACAATCCGCTCCATTGCCTCCGCCCCCTTACCAACAAGGCCCACCGGGCCCACCACACGCCCCTTATCAGCATGTCATGCCGCCGGCTCAGCAACCTGCCCCCTCTTATATGCCCCCACCTCCTCAGCCGTTTATACACCAGCCTCTACTTCATGGAAATTCCCCAATGCCCCCTTCCTATACTCACCCGCGAACGTTGTACCCCCCTCAGCAGATGCCCCCTCCTCCAAGAATGTTGCCACCGCCGCCACTTCCACCGTCTCATTCGCAAGGTCAAGCTCTTTATCGTACTCCTCATCCACACCATCCGGGATTTCAACACATGACAACTCCTCTCCCCCCTGCCCCATCCGGCCCCGGTTTCCTGTCCTTAACTCCTGCCTCATTTACACCTCTGGCGCCATCCTTTGTCGGGGATGTCTGCCCACCTTCCCTTCCACCTCCACCTCCTCCGCCCCCTCCGCCTTCTTCCCCTCCACCCCTCCCGCCATCCCCACCTCCACCGACTTCTCCAGTTGAAGGATATCCTGATTCTTCTCCCAAGGTTTCACCTCATGAAACTACAGAACATATTGATGATGCTCCAGTTGCACTTTATGGTAATGTTCCGGGAAATGGTGTTACTGTTGGTGATGGAAATTCTGAAGGTAGGATCCCTGGCATTAAAGCTGGAGGTGGTTTTGCTTCACCTCCTCCTAAACCAGCTGACAAAGAGGTTGTTCGAAACATTGAGGTGCTGTGTGACTTCATCGCGAAGGTTGGGCCTCATTTTGAGTCCTTGGCTCGTACAAATGAAGCTGGAAACCCGACATTTGCGTTCTTATTTGGAGGCGAGCCTGGAAGTGCTGCAGCTACTGGTCACGAGTATTTCCAGTGGATGAAAAGGAAATGCCTTTCAGAAGTTGACTCAGAAAAAGAGCAAGAGAAAAATGGTTTGAAGTCGAGCGCACTCAAACTGGAGGGGTCTTCACAATTCGGTAGTTTGGAAGACATGGGTGCAGCAGTTTCCCCTGCTGGTTCAGACATGGACATGGAAGGTAGGTTGATCTGTTCCCTTGCCTTGATGCAATACACTTTTTTGCAATATTTCATCAAAATATGTGTGCGAAGTTCTTCGTGCCTGTTAGAATACTTGCATCGATTTATGGTCAGCTATTTTGTGTAAGACTTATAAATATGTTTTATGATAGCCCATTCTTATGTCACTACAATTTTTTTTACAGTTATGTGGATATAAAATTTGTGGTTGTTTTATTCAAAACATCTGCGTGCTCGTACCCTTTATACTATAGTCCTTTTATTGTTGGCTACTTCTTATTGTCATGTTCATTTTTTCTTGAACACTTGTCGATACAGCAATAGGGTGCCACTGTTGACATCAAATGATTTGCCTAGTTAAGCCCATCTGCCATTTAATATGATTGTTAGTTAGTCTTTCACTTTAGTTCCATCAACATTTCTTTATGGTGAACAGCCTTAAGTTGGATGCTTGGGGTGCTTTCTTGTCAACTTCATTTAAGATTGGATGTGGATGGAACAATATGGAACAGTTAAAGACTGGTGAACAGCCTTACTGCTCTTTGTTTCCCAGTTAGTGGCTGGTGGATTCTACTGGTTATTAATTGTGCTGAACAGAGATAAAACTAGGTAATAATTGAATTCTTGAATCTTTTGCTTCAACATAGAATCAAAGGAAAGAACGAGGTTGATTGAGATTTCATATATAAAATAGAGTAGGGGGTATTGAAGTTCCACACTTTTATACACCTTCAAGCACCTTAAATCTAATAGAGCAATACTAGCTAGATTCAACAGTTACATAAGTATAACCAAAGAGCAATAAATGGACATGGAAGCTGACCAAAGGATTGATGGAACGAAGGGGAAATAACAATTGAAAAAAATATTGAAGAAATCTTAATGGGGAGTTCAAACTTTAGTCATATAGTTGAGTCTTCTAATAAAATTTATTGGAGGGCCACTGTCTTCAAAGGTCAATCATGCCTACCTCCTAATGTTGTACAATATGATACTGGCAAACCTGCAGAACGGAAATCGTAGCACGGAGAGAGAGGGTGAAAGTTTCTGGCATTCAGGTGAAAATAGTTGGGTGAAAGAAGAGTCAGGAACTGAAAATCGAGGACATAATGGGGAATAAAACATTTTTGATTTATGCCATATGCATTTACAGCTTGTTGAGCTCGTTCTCGCTGTCAGTGAAAAATCTTCAGAGAGCAGGGATTTTAGTGAAAAAGCTGAAGCTTTGAATCTCTGATAGAACTGTATTTATCTTCACCTTAATCTGCTGTAAAAGAGGTTGAGGTGTTTTGTAAGTATGTTATGAAGGTTGAGCCTGGTTTGAGAACTTGCTTATACAAAGGGCGTTTGGAATCCACAGTTCGCATTTTTGGTTGGAGGCGAATGTGCAAGTGCTTCTGCTATTTGTTATGGATATTATCTGTTAAAAAACATCATTTTGAAATAAATACATGTAAAGACCAAGAGCAAAGCAGTTAATGTTAGCGGCCCTAAGCGGGAGTTGTTAACAATTCGGTAATTGGAAGATCAAAGTGCAACAGTTTTTTCTCCTTCGGACAGTTACAGGGGGTTAGTGAATCTTGTCCTTTTCTGAATAATATGCTTATTGCTTCTCATTACCTATAATTGAAACCCTGAAGGCTGAAAGTTCTTATTACAACAATTTGTCCAGTGTTTATGAATGCATATTAAGATTCATGCACTGTTTCTTAGCATCAGACGTCTAGCTGCTTTATCAAGTCTTGCTTTTGTTTTATGTCGTTCTTGTGTAAATAGACATATTTTTAAGTTACTTCTGTTGTGGTTGCTCTCATAGATCAAGATATTCATACCCTTCATAGAATCATAATGTTGTCTATCCTTTATGTTTACATCTTTCTTCTTCTAAACACTTGTCCATGCACAATTTGGCATCTGTATTTGTGTCTCTTCAATGTATAAAGGCTGTTTTTGGTTAGATTGTGGTTACCTTCATCACATATGCTTGCAGTGGCTTTCTTCCACTTCACTGTCACCAATTTTCGTGGGTTCAATTCAGAATTTCTTTGCCAACTTCTTAGAATCTGGTTTACGATGAACGAATTTGATCAGGTTTAACACTGGTCACATTTTTTCGTGCTTTTAGTTTCTTATTTCGTGGCAGAGTATAATGGCTTATGGTGCTGTGCACAGAGATGCCAACTACTTGATCACGGCGAGTCTTATTATGTAACTAAGAATCGATTGGAACGATAAGCTTGATTAAGAGAATAGAGAGAATGAAAAGCTTATCTAGAAGATTCTGTTGCGACTGGCAACAGGACAAATACCAAACACTAGCTTTAAACATGCTAGCTTGATGTATTCCATTTGATATCTTTCTATCCTACAATCAACAAACTCCACGTGCATGATCTACAAGTATAAATTCCACTTTTTTACGTGTCCATAATTTCTTCCACAAATCAATCCATCTTTGTTTTTTTTGGTTTTTGTCATCAAAATGTAGGGCTTATTCAGCTCCCTAGCTATCCCATAGGTATTGTTCGCCCTAGCTTTTATTGTCGAGGAACAATGGTGTATTTGGAAGTTTTTGATGCTTGTATACGTTGATCATTGAATAGGACTACAAATTTATTCATATGCAGTTTCTTATAGAAGTTATTTTTAGGAAAAAGGAATGATTCAGTTCCAGAACCAAACACTAGTTCCTGAGTAATGGAAAAGATTCTGGAGCATTCCCGATAGGTACTGACCTGGTAGTTGCAAAATTGAATAATTCTAGATGAGCTCCACTCCACTTTGATCGGTTATATCATCATTGTCTTTAGTGCCCAAATTTAATACTGAGACATGACACATCCTAAAGAATAGCTAGACGCCACACAAAGCTGTAAAAAGAAAAAAAAGGATTGGACTGTGCAATTTAGTTTGTCGAGTAAAAATATACGGAGAGCCTTACAAGTATTAAGGTCTATTTAGGTGTACCGCTTGACTTCAGATTACGACTCTTGAAACCTTAATTATGAAGTGAGATGGACAAAACTTTGGCATTCAGTAAGGAATTGAGAAAGGTGGATGAAATGGAGAACAAAACATGTTGATCTATGCTAGGCATATTTTGGAGATCCATTTTTCCCCCCACATGAAATTGTCAAATCTTCTATAGGCACTGATCACTTATTTATTTCTTCGTCAGAGTTAAATAGTCGAGGTTGAAGTCGTATGTAGAATGCAGGTAAAACATTTTCTTTTTGCGGCAACTGTTATATATTGATTTAAATCGGAAGCAGTTATGTAGAACATAAAGAAAATCTCTACCGATCCATAGTAAGCCTCTTGCACCCATTAGGAATTTGATTATGGTTCTTGTTTCATATTGAGAAAAATAAAATTAGACGAGTAACTATATTTTCTAACAAAGGTGAGACCCTCTATCATACCCAATGTACCTAGACCTGTAAATGGACCGGATTTGGAGCGGATCGACCTAAATCCGGATCCGTTTAAATTTAGAAAATTTCGATCCAAATCCAATCCATTATCCGCTGGATCATTGATGACACAATCCAAATCCATATCCGATGGATTAATGGATATCCGATCCGTTACCTTGATCCGTTTATAACAAATAATCTCAAAAGAAATCTATCAAAATGACGATTTCATCAAAATTTGAATTACATGATGACCAAAATATTTCTTAAACCGATAATCAAATATAACTAAAATACTAAGTCTCCAACCATACTTAATTGATGTTTTTGGATAAGACTTAAGAGTACAAAAGGAAACCAAATATCTGTATCACTGTACCTAGAAAAAACGTTTAGGTATCCTAAATTCCTAATATAATTGTTTAAAATTTAAAATTATAATATATTTAATAATATATTTAATATAATTAATATTTAATTAATGGATTTGGATCATTAATGGATTGGATCAACCTAAATCCATATCCAATCTAACTAATAAATGGATTAATGGATTTGGATCATTAATGGATTAACGGATCAAATTTTCAATCCAAATCCGTTTAAAAGCCATGGATCTGGAGCGGATCTGGATCAAAATCCGGTCCATTTACAGGTCTAAATGTACCCTTTAATGGTCTTGGTTCTAGAAAAAAGGCTGTCATGTACTCATTTTTCCTATAGGCAGTGTAATTGACGTAGTAACCATTCACTGACTTATAAAATTCGGTTCTGAAAATTAAGATTACTTGGAAGGTCTATATGGGGCAAACAACTGTTGCGAGTTTCAAGCAGATTAGAAAAGGCACTTTGTGGATGCTGCCTTTCCATCTTTTGAGTCATCATCCATCACTAATAATAATCATATATCAAATATTATAAGTGTCCTTTGTTTGCTGTACTTCTAGATGGTGGAATTCTTTCTAGATATTTTTTCTATCTTCTTTTAAACCTGTTGTTACCCCCTGCATCATGTTCTAATCCGAATTTTCCCTATGCAGTATGCAGTTATATTTTAGCTTTGTTTAGATGCAAAAGACGTCTCATTCAAGAATTACAAAATGCATTAGACTATCGAACAAATATTCCACATATCTTGGCCTTCCCTGCAGTGTGGACATTTACAACAGTTAGTAGGGGCAAAAACAAGGTTTATAACGTCGTTCTTCTACTTCAGCTTTCCAGTTAGCCTTGTATTTGTGACCTTTCTAAGTTGAGTTGCAACTCTATGCGGCATCATGCTTTCCCACTATCTTTTTGTACTAGTAGTCTGCCTACTCTTCTTCCTTTTACAAATGCATTGAATTGTTATATGACATGTTTTTATACCTACATTGTGGACCAGTCTATTTCTTTAGCAGTCAACTAGAAATACACTTCCAGATTTTGTTATTATTGGTACTGGGTTTTTTCTTGTTTAATGTTCTACAACTCATCTTCTTTCCCAATGAAGGGTTTTTGTTCTTTTAGACTTTCTTGGTTGTATAATCTATGTCGATATATGCGTCTATTCTGAATGACTTCTTGCTTCTCACATCTCAGAGAACTTGAATGCTAATTTGATCTCAGTTCGTTTTGCTAATTTTTTGTATGTTTAGATCTTTATGTTCTACATATTTTTAAACATGTGGGGCGCTAAATATTATTCCACATGCTATATCTTGTAGATGATGTTAGCCAGCCTGATGTTGATACGGGCAAAGAATTAACTGACGGGCCTTCTGAAATCCATGCTTCCAAAGAGCTCTTTCATGCATCTAGGAGTACCACACAGCAGCTTATGCCTGAGGTTGCAAAACCTAGGGCCGTATCTGATAATGTGCCTGTAGCACCTCTTCATGATGGGGAAGGTATTGAACTATACCCTTTTGCTTTCACTGATCATCTTTATCTTTTTTGGAAAGTCTATGTAATAAGTTTTCCCCCTCTTTTATAAGTCTATTTATAGACAGTAATTATATAATTGCTGTTAGTTTCTATTAGTTTTGGCAGGGCCCAAGAAATACATGCCAGTACAATATCTTAGCCTTCAGCATATGAAAACATAGAGTACTATCAATTTCAAGATACTTGAAAGAGAACATTATCAGTTATAGGACAAATGTAATAGAAGGAAATTCCCAAAATGCTTTCCTCACCCTGTTAAATGTGAACATTAGTCTTCTTTAGCAAAACCATCCGCTGATTAATTTGCTTCAAACACCATCTTGACAAAGGCAAGGAAAACATTCCTATCCTTGCTGTACTTCCCAACATTTGTTCCTAGTTGATAATACCTTAGCAGTTATCTCTGATAGTTCCAAGCCCACTGTAGAAGACAACCGTGCTATGATCTCTGAACCTTCACCAAACTCCACTTCCCTCATTTATTTGCTCCACAGTCCGCACACATTTGACTTCAACCAATTCAAAGGTGGAGAAGGCCAATGAATCAATTGAAAACCTGTTACTTTTGGCTTTGCTAAAGACAGCTGACTACCTTATCAACCAGCAGTTCTTATATCAGGCTACTTTTTGTTGATACAACTTGCTGTGCTTCTGAATCAAACAAATGCCTTCAGTGCTTTCAAGCAAGAATCCAGTACAGGTCTTTCCCTTAGAAGATACACTCGATCATCAAAACCAAATGAACTAAAATTATGAAGCATACTAGTTAATTGAACTTATGGCACATTATCAACAGTCAACATAGTAGGCAATGAAGATAACCAACCGATAAACTGATCAGTGCATGATAAATTAAGAGGAAGTCTGTATATCATACCTTATTGTCTGCTGCTGCCCATAATTTTCTAGATTTGTCACAGGAGCAAGTTCATGTGAGATGGATACTTATGCTGACAACCACAGCTTAGACATAGAGAAGAGTTAAAAAAATTTTCCCCAGAAAAGTCGCATAAGTGAGACAAATGGTTGGACGAGTGATAAGTCCGACCCGGTTGTATTGAGAAGTTTATAATGGGTAGCTTTGAGGAGTTTAGCATTCAAACATATTCATTCAGGTGAGACAGACCATTTTAACCTTTGTATGCTTTCTATATCAGGGCTCCCAACAGAAGTTGTATCCTCCCTAGTCACTTATTACTACCAAATGCTTCTGAAAGAAAGTGAGTCACATCACATCACTATTGACAACAACACCGGCATTGAACCATACCATATCTGCCTTTCTCTTGTACTTTGTAGACAAACATGGAGGAGAGGGGTTTCAGAAATCATCCATGTGGTTAAATTACCTCATCTAGCATCATTAGTGATAATGCTGGACATTGGATACTCCTGCTTTAGTTTCCTCCAAAATATCAAAGGCACAGTAGTAGGTTAAAGTACATTCATCTCAGTGAACACCCCTCCCACCCCCCACCCCCACAAAAAAAACTGTGAGGAATACCTACTAGACTGACTTAAAATAGGATTTAGATATGGATGCTGGTCCTAGGGGATACATGATTTCTTAATCTATTCGTTCAGAGTATATTGTGCATGTGCTGTTATCCCCTTTGTATAAACTGACAATGTGTTATTCTTTGAGGAGGAGCTTTGTAAGGTGAAGAAAGTTTATACCAACCTTACCAATGCAATGTTTATGAGGAATATATGATCAGGGAACCCAAACTTGTGATATTTTTATGCCTCTTCCTGTCTGCCTTCTAGGCTTCAGAACTGTAGCCTTTTCACTGTTTGGAATGACTGCAAACATTTGCTACTGTTGTTGCACTTAACCTATGCTTTTTTGCTAGCACTTGGAGCTGTAGGATAGTTCTGTAAGAAGCTGTTTTGCCCATAGCTGGAATAGTGCCGAATGTGTAATGCACTATTGAAATTGTAGATTTTGGATAGAAATTCAGATATAATAGACTTAAATATTCAGATACAAATACAATGTGTATTATTGTATTATACTGAACACTACATTTGGAATGTCCAGTTTGGTTTTTGTGTGTGTAATATATACACACAACAGCAGCAGCAACAAAGCCTTGATCACAAATTTGATTTTTGATTGTATTTAGGCCTCAAATTTGGCTTCACGGTTGGCCTTATCAATCCAGTTGATTTCAGATTTAAGGATATCTTAGGATGTTTAGACTGATATGACCTGTTGATGATCTCTGGATGGTAATAGAAGATAATTACTCCTGTATTTGTTGGCTCACTGAACATTTAGGTGTCTTTCTAAAATTGATTATTGGAAATGTCTGTAGCCGAATTATAGGACTCGTGCCGCTCCTATCGAAATATGTAAAACAGTGTTCCAATAGTTTGGCCTAGTTGGCCCTGGCCCATGTATCCTAGGCCTGGATGGACATTTCTGTCCTGCCCAAAAGCTAGGCAGGCTGCCTTGGCGTGCCTAGGCCCGCATAGGAGTTAAGTTAGGAGGGTGGATAGGTTCATTGTTTGGGTTGGGGTGAGTAAAAGGGTTAAAATCCTCGTTACTAAATTCTCAATTTGACACCCGAAGCTCCAACCTAAATCTCTCTCTTCTGTTCTCTCTCTTGTGAAGCCTTCCAGTGGCAACAACCTTCTCCAGTAGCGACAACGTCCTCCATCTGTGACCTCTTCTGGTAGAGGGCAAATTCTTCTAGCAGCGGGGCAGTAAGTAAGTCTGGAATTTCTAATGGAAAAATCCTGTTATCAAAGAGCAATGAGATATTGACTATTAAGTATAAAATTGGTTCGTGAAATATACTATAATGAAGCAAGACACATAGAAGGGCATTTAAATACACATTTATTTGTAGTGATGTCAACTTCGCAAACTTATAAGAGTTCAAGCCACAATGTCTTTTTCCACACTAGTTTCACAGGTTTTCTGAAGTGAAAGATTCATTAAACCTAACTGGCACTGATATTCAAATATGCATGGTGGGAAATGTTCTGCACATTTTTGGATGCTTTTTATTTGCTGTTTGCTTCTGTCCTTTAACTTTGATATTAGCCGTTCCTGAATAGTGTTCATGTTTTGAACACACCATGTTCAACGCCAGTTTCATAGTCCATTCAAAGTGTTTGCGTTATCTAGTTGGGAATCATTTCGCTGTGGTGACTGGTGGATTCTTGTCATATTTGTTAGATGCTTTATGAAGTATAGGTGGGACTAAACTTTATTAAATGATGGGGAAATGGATCTTATTATTCTTTTGATTCTTTTGATGTCATTAGTGAAATGTGGAGTTTATTGAAATTGTTTTATATAACTGAAGGATGTTCTTAGTTGGTTCGTCTAGCTGTCCAAGTCATTCTATAATATTTCACCATGTTGATTAATATTTACTTGTATGTGCTCTAAAGCAGGGATGCTATAATTTTACATCAGATGTAGAAATCCATTATTGACAATAAAATATAAATATCTTGAATAGTAACTAAATGTTTCATTTGTCTCCTCCACAATCGGTAGATTACAGCATGTTCTCTTTTGGAGACTCATTACACTGCTACTTATCCACACCATGTTTGAACAATTGCTATTTCCTACTCGATTAGAAACTAACTATCAATATTTATTGCTTCAAGGCTTGTGGCTTCATTTTTCCAAAAAAGAATGATCTTTAATCTAATCTTGAATGTTGGATTTCTTATCAGCAAGTTGCCATCATTCTCTTCTATAAGCTGATTGTTTCTTTGCACATGGTGCTTGGCATTGTACTTTTAGCTTCTAAAGAACATTTCTTTATCGTACTTCATCTTCGTGACATGTGACTTAGTTTCTCTCATTTGGTTTCTGAATCAACCTTTGAACATCTGAGCATATAATATTTTCAGAAGACAAGGATTCACATTTCATTGAAGATGTTAGTCCAGTCAGGGCCTCATCCGAAGCCACTGAGTATGAAGCAGAGAAAAATGCCCAAGGATCCATCTGGATCCCATCGGGAGAATCGACTCTGGTCAAAGTTGAGCAAACTCTTGCTGGTGGCAGAACTGAGGAAGCACCAAAGGTGTATGTCAATGATGGAAGCCCATTTCGACTGATTCAAGGTTATGCTTCAGATGACAGCGAAGAAGATGACAAAAAGGAGAGTGTTGAAAAAATTGCTACTGTTACAGCTGCGGCAGGTGTCTCACTCTTGAAACAAGAGAGGAGATCTGAACCATCTTCAAGTTTCAAACATGAGAATGTTTTTGCTGAGGAAGGTGGTTCCAATCTTCCAACTGATTTAAGCCAAACGTCTTCTTTAAAGATGTTAAGTGAAGGTAAATCTTTTGGAAATTCTCCTCAGAAAGGTACAACACCAAGTGCTATTTGTCATAGTCGTACTGATTTGGGAAGTGAAGCATGTGCTAGTGACATTCTTCCGCAAGAGGACCGTCATGTTGGAATACAGGATTCTGCTAAAGTTGATGTGGATGAATTTGGGCGGTTGGTAAGGGAAGGTGCGAGTGATAGCGACTCTGATGAGATTCTTTCTAATGAGAGGCGTGTAAAGAGGGGCAGGAGTAGGTCACCTCAAGAAACTAGATGGAGACGTAGAAGCCGCAGTCCTAGGAGAGACAAGCGAAGCAGATCACAGAGGTTATCAATCCATCTTATATGTGAATCTATTGACATAGTTTCCCCCTGACTTCTAAACTTCTTTTTGTTCACTTTTACCTCATATGTTAACTGTGCTTTTGTATTGTTATGTTAATCTTTGTATGTTACATTTTCCAGCTGGTCACCTCAGAGGAACAGGAGCAAGTCTCCTCCAGGTTCAAGGCGGACCAATGTGTTTGCTAAACGGGACAGGGATCAACCTCCAGAATGTTTCAACTTTAACAAAGGCAGGTGCTTTCGTGGTGCGTCTTGTAGATTTCTTCATCGTGATTTCACACGACATATGAGCAGGCAACAGTATAAGGACTTCCCACGAGATTCTGGGAAATATAATGATCATGCTGCTGCTGCTGCATTTTCTGAATCCAATGCAACAGTGGAAATGGATGTGGATAAATGTACTAATGCTGCTCAAGAGGAAGTAAAGAGCATAGAGATGCAAGGAGGTGGGGGGCAGTCTGATTCCACTTCCAGATCTCACAATTCTGGAAAGTTGGGTGAGAAAAATTCCAATTCCGTACAAGAAGATGTAGTTACTGTAAAGATTGATGACAAAGTAGTTGCTGATAACGTTTCTCAAGAAGTAATCACATATATGGAGGAGCCACGGCAAGTTGAGAAAGTTTCAGAAGCGTCAATCTCTTCTGGTGAGGAAAGCAAAAATCAACCTCAATTTGTATCACCCCAGCCTCTTCCAAATGAGAGTACGCAGTCTCAACGTTCACCTGCCGGTACCACTGAAGCTTCTAAAAAATCTCCACCCACTTCTTCAGAACTGCAAAATGTCACTGAATATTCTCGTGGAGAAAAATCTTTATCACATGCTTCTCAGACGATTCAGCCCTCAGATATCCTTAATCAGCACCCACAAACTCATTCTTATATAGGTTCTGCTCCAGGAACCCAGCCGTCTACAGAGCAAAGTTCAATGGCACGTTCAGATTCTAATTCTGTTCCTCCAAACCAGACCATGAATGAATCTTCTCAACCTAATGAGTTTCTGCCAGCCAGCTTCTCAGGTTCTGATGTCAACTATCAGGCATCTCAAAAGTTACCACCAGGACCTCCGCATCTTCACGCCCACTTTTCTCCTGGTAATCCGAATGCACAGTTTGACTCGCAACATTCTATGCCACCATCAACAAGCTATCAGTCTCAGCCTCCAGCTATGAGCATTTTCCCTGCCCATCCACACCCGATGTCTGGCTGGTCCAGCGTCCCTCCCCTACCACCACCACCACATTCAAATGCATTACCCATCAGACCGTCCATTACCAGCACAGATTTTCTCCCTCAACAGCCTCCACCAAATTCCATGCTTAGGCATGATTTGAATCCTAGCATGAGGTTCTATCCACCAGGAGAGACAGGTCTTCCTTTAGGAGGTAACTTCCATCAGCAACCTTTTCACTCTATGGAGGCAGCTCATCCGCATTCTTTCCACAGGGATGAGTTTAGAAGGTCATTGCCTATGGGAAGCCATCAAGAACCCCCCTTTTCTAGAGAAGATCGGCTCACACGTCCTCCGATGCCTGAAGGTCTGTCGGAGTTGCAGAGGGACTATCACTCGAGGAATCTGCCTTTTCTTCGTGAAGAAGCTCATATCCCTTTACCTGGGCAAGGGTTTGGTTCCTCCAGTTCATTAACCCAGGGTGGTGCAAGGCACCCTCACTCTGTACCTTTACCTGGGGAATCTTTTCCAAACAGATCGCACTCTTTCCCAGGTGATATGATGAATTCCAGGCCTTTTCCAAGAGATGAATTTTCTACTACTGTGAGGGATTTGCCTTATTCTCATCATCCGCAACCATATGGCCTGCAGCACCCTGCCAACAGTAGCTTTACTATGAATTCGGGTCCAAGTGGTTTGGTTGATCTCTCTTCCCAAAGATACCTAGCAAGCTTCCCGGAGAAGCCACCTCAATCATCTGATATTGGGTTGCCAAGAATCCCTATCTCATCTCACTACAACCCATTTGCTTCTACTTTTGATCGGGCACCTACGAACTTGAGGTTTGGTTCTGGTATTTCAGGAAGAGAGAATGATACAAACTTCAGTAGATATGACTCTTCCCTCATTTCAGGCCATGCATCAGTGGCTGGTCCAAGGCCAAGATTAACAGATTCGCCTCCCAATTTTGCTGGATCTGGGGAGCAGGTTTTGTCTAAACCTGGCATTTATTCACAGGAGACACAGAACAAGGCAGTTAGGGAGGTTATAGTGGGTGACCCGTATGATCCATTATTTGACAGCATAGAACCATCCTCCAATCCGTCCAAGAAATTAGGTCGTGCTAAAGAACCAAAACCTGTTGTTATCGAAGCAGGCAGTCTAACAAACTTCAGTAGTTTGAGTAAGGCTGATGTTGGTGATGAACAGAAGGGGGGAACAAGTGCTGAACATAAGGTCGAAGTTGATGAGTTTGGGGAGGCGGCAGCAGATGCTGAAGTGGGTGCTGTTGAAAATGCTAGCCCTCAGCCAGTAGATGAGAAAGATTGGAGCCCACCCCTTCCAATTGACTTGTTAAATGATGCTGCAGGCGAGGTTGACATTGATCAGGTTCAATCACCTGGAAAGAGCAAAAAGAGTAAGGATTCAAGGTCAATGAGGCTTTTTAAGATTGCCCTTGCAGATTTTGTGAAGGAAGTTCTTAAGCCATCATGGCGTCAAGGGATCATGAGCAAAGAAGCTTTTAAGACTATTGTTAAGAAAACAGTGGACAAGGTATCTGGAGCAATGTCAAGCCATCAGATCCCTAAATCTCAAGCAAAGATAAATCAGTATGTTGAGTCATCACAAAGGAAATTAACAAAGCTGGTGATGGTATGTGCTTTTTACCTCTCTTACAATGTTATTCATTGCATTATTAATACATTGAAGGTAACTGTTAAGTGTTATATTAGAGTTATTGGGCTTTAGTACCACATTGCTTAGAATAATAGGAGAGGAGGCTAGCCTCTCCTATATATATATGTAATATCTCCCTCAATAATAATCATCTCATTATTTTCTTGTACATGGTATCAGAGCCAAAACCATAGCCTCTCCACAAAAAACCCTAGCTCCCCCCCCCACCCTCCCCCCCCCCCCCCCCCCCCCCCCCCCCCCGGGCCGCTGCTACAGTACCCGTGCCCCTGCTACAGTACCTACGTCCTGTTACAGTACCCGCCGCCCCCGGCGCTGCTATAGTACCCCCGGGACTGCTACAGTACCCCCGTTGCTACAGCCGCATCCCTGCTACAGTACCCCCTGACGCTGCTACAGCACCTGCCCCTGGTGCTACAGTACCCCCGCGCTGCTACAGTACCCGCCCTCCTCCCTGCTGCTACAGTACCCCCTCTCCCCTCCCCGCTGCTACAGTACCCCCCCCCGGGGCCCGCTGCTCCCCCCTCCTCCGCTCCAGTCAGCCCCCTTCCCCCAGCTCGGCCTCCTGTCGGCCCCCCCCCCCCCCCCCCCCCCCCCCCCCCCCGATGACTCCAAACCCTAACCATCTCCTGCTCTCAGCCAGCAGCCATCTCCTCCCTCCAAACCCTAGTTTAGTCTAAAAAAAAACTCATTGTTGGGATACTCAGAGGGGAAACATTTGCATGAACCTCTGTCCATCAATGCTGAAAATTTAACAAAGAGCACACATATGGTTTGTTGTGCATGAATCTTTGTTTCTTTCCTTGATCTTCACACCAGGATCTATCAGAGGTTACCATGGGTTATCTCTCTGACCTGGCTTGTGATCCACACTCTCTGCTTTCTATGCGCGTATGTCGGTTCTGGCTCCGTTTTTAGCGCATTGGCAGAGTTGTGTTTATCAAGTGGAAAGAACACATCGACAGTCGAATCTCTGACAAATGGGAGACTCTACGGCGAATAGCAGTGCCACATATACTAGTGTCGGCAACACCCTAGCGGGCACTAGCACGACGATTTTCTCCATTCGACTTGTCGATCGACGGTCGGAAGGGCCAGAGGGCTACTCGACATGGAGAAAGAAGGTCGAGAAGACACTTCAGAGAATGCATTTGTCCAAACATCTGACTGACAACCCTCCAGCAGACGATGATCTCATCTTTGAGCAATGAGAGACAGATGACAGTCGACTGTTTACACAGTTGATGAACTCCATGGAATCATCAGTGGAAGACATGGTTCAAAATACGGACTCCGTGAAGGAGTTATGGAAAATGTTGGCGGCAACGTTTGATGGTAAACGCGATTTGTCTCGTATATATGACTCGGTTGTTGGTGTGTACCGAGCAAATCAAGGAGACAAATCTCATAAAGAGCATTTTTGGGCCTTCAAGGCTATGACGGATGAGATCGACCGCGTACTACCTCTTACGTCGGATATTAATGAAACACGGGCTCAACGTGAGCAGCGTCATGTCATGACTTATCTAGCCTCTCTCCGTCCTGATGCGGACTCTGCTCGTTCTCAGATTATTGCTAGATCTGATGTACCGTCCCTGTTGGAAGCACACTATCGTGTCATTCGGGCTGCCAAAGTCGTTGAGACAAATCCGGGTGACTCTTGCTGATCGTTCTGCTCTCGGAGCCGCTCGTACAGAATTTCGTGGTGGTCGTGGCGACTGACGGGGTGGCCGTAATGCTGGAGGACGGGGCAATGGCGGTCGTGATGGAGGAAAACCACGCACATGCTTTAACTGTGGTCAGCTTGGCCATTTCTATTGGCAATGTACTAAATCACCTACTGCTAATATCACCACTGATGTCCCTGATGATGGTGTTCGATCTATTCAGATGACTTCAGACTCATATACAGAGTTCCTTGATTTCCAGGCTCAATGTCGTGGTGAAGCATCCACGTTTGGTTCCACAGCTGGATACTCAGCAGCGTGCATAGTGAAACCCAAGCAGTGGGTAATTGACTCTGGTGCATCCTCTCACATGACTGGAGACGCAGGTATAATACATGATTATGTACCTGTCCGTCGTGCTTCTGGCATTACTGTTGCCAATGGAGGTTTTCTGACAGTCCGAGGATGTGGAAGTGCCATTCTTTCTACCGGCTGTCCCTCAACTCTGTGCTACTTACTCCTGGGAACCCGTTCAGTTTACTTTCTATTAGTCAAATTACTCGTGAACTACATTTCTCGGTAACATTTTTTCTGATGGTTGTGTTTTTCAGGACCTGAAAACTGGGAAGACTATCGGTAAGGGACATGTGGTTGGAGGCTTGTACCTGTTTGACGCAACATCTTCTGTTGTCTGTGCCGGCATGAAACTCGATCATGTCAAGTTACATTGTCGGTTAGGCCATCCATCGTCCCAAGCTCTCCAGAAAATATACCCATATTTAGATATTTCCTCTTCTTTTCATTGTGAGCCATGTAGTTTAGCCAAGCATCACCGGGTTTCTCATCTGGTGAGTCCAAATAAAATTGCTTCTGCTCCTTTCGAGTTGGTGCATTCTGATATATGGGAACTTTGTTCGACTGAATCTGTCATGGATTTTAAGTACTTTGTTACTTTTGTTGATGATTACTCACGTGTCACCTTTATTTACTTGATGAAAAATCGCTCTGAATTATTTAACATTTGGTGCAAACTTTCATGCCGAAATAAAAACACAATTTGGTCTACCTATCAAAATTTTTCGGAGTGACAATGGCTGTGAGTATTTATCTCGTGATCTCGATAAACATTTGGTCCGCAACGGCATCATCCACCAAACTTCTTGTGCGTACACACCACAACAAAATGGTGTAGCCGAACGCAAGAATCGCCATTTATTGGAAACAACACGTGCTCTTATGTTTCAAGCACGTACTCCCAAGCGATTTTGGTCGGATGCGGTTCTTACTGCTTGTTATCTTATTAACCGCATGCCATCGTCCGTTTTCAATGGTAACACTCATTTTTCTAAACTTTTTCCTGGACGAGAGCCATTTTCTCTGCCTCTCCGAATCTTTGGCTGCTTATGCAATATTCGGAATACCCGACGAACCCTTTCTAAATTAGATCCTAAGGCAATACAATGTATTTTTCTTGGGTATCCTAAAGATCAGAAAGGGTATCGGTGTTTCTCCCGTCTTAAAGCGATATTTTTTCACTCGGGATGTTACCTTTGTAGAAACTGAATTTTCACCACTCCCACAATCAAAGGGTCCGGCTCCTCTGGTCTATCCCGAAGATGATTTTTTGTTATTTTCTCCTCAAACACAACAGCCTCCCGTACGGGTGCCCTCCCTTACCGAGCCAGTCTCCCAGTCAGATGGTCCACATACACCGATTCAGCCATTGCCAACGTCGCCCACAGATTCATCCTACTCTGGTTCGATCAGCAGTTCCGGCTCAAATGAGTTGCCTCCTTCTGTTCCACCAGCAGCTCTACCAGTTCCGCCAGCAGTTCCGGTGGTCCCGCCTCCTGAACGTCATCATCGTGCCTGTCGTGATCATCCCTTGTATGTTGACAGCTACAAAGGTCTTACCAGTCACACTCAGTCTCTGGTGGCTACTATTGATGGGATTCAGATTCCCAAGACCGCTGAGGAGGGTCTCCGACATCCTGGTTGGCGTGCTGCTATGAACGAGGAGATGAAAGCTCTCCAGGAGAATCATACCTGGGACTTAGTCGACTTACCTACCGGTAAACAGGCAGTCGGCTGCAAATGGGTGTTCACGAATAAGGTCAAACCGGATGGCACCCTTGATCGACTGAAGGCTTGGCTGGTGGCCAAAGGATACTCTCAAACCTATGGTGAGGATTATTTCGAGACATTCTCTCCTGTGGCCAAAATGACATCCGTTCATGTCCTCATGACCTTGGCCATCCGATATGATTGGCCGTTACTCCAGCTTGATATAAAGAATGCTTTCCTCCACGGGGATCTTGATGAAGAAGTATGTGATGCAACCTCCCGGGTTCGTTGCAAGGGAGGGTAAAGTGTGTCATCTGAGGAAGGCCCTCTATGGTCTGAAACAATCGTCTCGTGCATGGTTTGATCGATTTACGCATGTTGTTACTCAATTTGGCATGTGTCAATCGAAGAAGGACCATTCAATCTTCTATCGACACACATCTGCTGGAAGAATACTCCTTGGCGTCTACGTTGATGATATTGTAATCACGGGAGATGACAGCCAGGGTATTGCAAGCCTAAAGAAGTTTTTTAGAGAGCAATTTCAAACCAAGGATATGGGATCCTTGAGCTATTTCTTGGGCATTGAGGTCACACGGGGTAAGCGAGACATTGTAATGTCTCAAAGAAAGTATGTGTTGGACATACTAAATGATGCAGGCATGATGCAAGCAAAGGGAGTAACCTCACCTATGGATCCAGGGGCAAAGTTACTTCCAGAAGAAGGGGTCCTGATGACCAATCCAGATCAGTATCGTCGAGTAGTTGAAAAACTCAACTACTTGGCGGTTATGACGCGTCCGGACATTTCTTTTGCAGTGAGTGTTGCAAGTAGATTTATGGCTTCTTCAAGAATTCCACATTGGCAGGCAGTTCTCAGAATTCTGTGTTATCTAGTAAAGAATCCAGGAAAAGGAATTCGAATGGAGAATAATGGATACACTCGTATTGAGTGTTTTACTGATGCTGCCTGGGGAGCAAGCCTGACAGATAGACGGTCTACATCTGGCTACTCAGTATTTATTGGTGGAAATCTAGTGTCATGGAAGAGCAAGAAACAAAGTGTGATAGTACGCTCGAGCTCAGAAGCAGAATATCGAGCTATTGCTCATGGCACGTCAGAGATATTATATATGAAGCATCTCCTACAAGAACTTGGAGAAGATGCAGGGTCTCAAGTGGCAGATCTATGGTGTGATAACCAGTCTGCTATTCACATTGCCACCAACCCAGTATTTCATGAACGGACGAAGCATATTGAAATTGACATTCATTTTGTTCGTGATGAATATAAAAAAGGAGCGATAAAGTTTCAACATGTGAGGACCGGCGACCAGATAGCTGATAAACCTCTTATGGGTCCTCGGGTTCAATTTTTATGTAACGAGCTGGGCATGATTGACATCTATGCTCCAGCTTGAGGGAGGGTGTTAAGTGTTATATTAGAGTTATTGGGCTTTAGTCCCACATTGCTTAGAATAATAGGAGAGAAGGCTAGCCTCTCCTATATATATGTAATCTCTCCCTCAATAATAATCATCTCATTATTTTCTTCTACAGTAACAAAACTTTCAGCGTCTGAACTAGTCCTCTATACTGTGCAACTAATCATTAAAATTTTATTTTTACTACATACATTCATAGGACAGTTTGTAAAACCAAATTAATGTCTTTTTTCCCTCTCTTTTCCTGCTCCTTCTTCTTGTTGTTGTTGTTGTTGTTGTGTGTGTGTGTGGGGGGGGGGGGGGGGGGGGGGGGGGGGGGGGGGGGGGGGGGGGGGGAGGGGGTGTTACTTCAGAACACTCTTCTTCTTTGTTAAGGATAAAGCTATTGATGCATTTACCATAGCCAATTGTATGAGTTCTGTATTTCTATTCCCATAGCCAAATGCATCTTTCGGTTGAGTTTGCAGATTTCTCGGAGTATGCTTTTGATAGGGAAGGGGTGGGCGTGGGCGGTGAGGTGGGGAGGGGCGGTTATTTTGGCTTTATAATGGATTGCAGATTGTACCCATTTTGTTTTTAAAATATGCTACTCTTGTTTCTTATAACCCTCTTCAATGCCCAGTATTATTAAGTCGTTCACTGTAAATTCATCAAACAACTGTTTATTTCCTAGTACATTGTGAACACTCTTTCTGCAACACTTTTACTCTTATGTGCTACTTGTTTTATTTTTGGATGTCCATGAGTAAATAACTTCAATTGTTGTCTGCAGGGTTATGTTGACAAATATGTCAAGATGTAGATCATGATCATAGTCGATGGTGGGACAGAACTTAATCTCATTTCCTTTTCGTTGCGGGATTCCCCTTATTTTGAAGAACTGCTGCTGCGGGAACCTTGTAGAAAGTGCGAGTGAAATGAATAACGGGGTCGTAGCTCACAGGCTGTGCGTTTTTAAAATAGCTGTTTCACAAATACCTGGATTTTCGTTATTGAAGGATGTTGTTAGCAGTTCTGTGACTGTTGCAGACTTGTATGTATTAACTCATCTCTCTGGTTATATGATTGTTTTTGGCTTCTTTTCTGCCTACTCAACTAATATAGGTACTTTCTTTGTATAATATGAACCTGAAAGCTGTTTGGCAGTCAATCATTAGTCCCCTTTTGCATCTATAGACACTCTAAATTTTCCCCAGCTTCAAAAACTGCAATAGTACTAATTAGTGCAACAAACTTTAAAGCATGACCCATAAACATACTGTATAAGCTTTTAGAGGGAAGCTGGCAAGAATAATAGCTAAATTATATCTTCTAGTGACTTCACATGTGCTACATCTAAATATGTTGCAATTAACTGTAAAGGAGGAATTATTTGGTAAAGGCTTGGTTGTTGTTACTTGGAACCTTCTTACATATTTGAGTTATCGGTTATTAGTTTCTTCTTTTGACTTTAGACTTTGAATGTTGTGAGAACCACTGGAAGTTTCATGGTCTGGGATTTTTATGGTGGGGACACTATTTGTTTGGTACTTAGTCTAGCATATCCAGAGTATTATTAATCTGACTTATTGATGTACATAATACCGAATTAGGAGATGAGGCCTCTACCAATTAGTATTGACGAGTAAAAGAACTGTCGATCCAAAGCAGCAGGAACTTCTGATGGATTACGTATAGCCATGATGTTGGGAGAGTTGTGGAGTTATGGGAAACAAGAGAGAGGTCAGAACTAAACTAGACATCTGTGAAGATATCTTTATTAGGTTTTGGTGATTTTATTTAGTTCTGAAATTGTGAACAACAGTAACAATTGTTGCTTGCAAGTGGATGAGGGATTCCAATATTGGATTAACTTTTGGGCATAAGTTTTGTTTCTGGGACCCCTTCCTCTTTCTATTACGACAATGGTCATGAATGTTTTGAGGCTTCTCTAGGTTTGATTCCGATGAAGGCTCTTTATTTGATATAGAGCAAGTCCAGGGGAGGATTGACGAGTCAAAGAACTGTCGATCCAAAGCAGCAGGAACTTCTGATGGATTACATATAGCCATGATGTTGGGAGAGTTGTGGAGTTATGGGAAACAAGAGATAGGTCAGAACTAAACTAGGCATCTGTAAAGATATCTTTATTAGGTTTTGGTGATTTTATATAGTTCTGAAATTGTGAACAACAGTAACAATTGTTGCTTGCAAGTGGATGAGGGATTCCAATATTGGATTAACTTTTGGGCATAAGTTTTGTTTCTGGGACCCCTTCCTCTTTCTATTATGACAATGGTCATGAATGTTTTAAGGCTTCTCCAGGTTTGATTCCAATGAAGGCTCTTTATTTGATATAGAGCAAGTCCAGGGGAGGATAATCCCTTACTAAGGTGTTTTGTCGGATAATTTCTCCTATATACATTGTATCAGTTAGAGGAAATGCTATCAAGTAATGAAAGTGTAAAACTGAATTAGCTACCTTCACTTTTTACTGTATGGTAGATATTACTGATTGACTCGGTAGCGTGTGTACATTAAGGAGGCATTTTCTTGCCAGTACAACTACAATGCCTTATCCCTAAATTGTCCCCTCTTATTTAGTTACCTGTCATTCTACTCCTAGTCCTAGCAACCTCTTTCAATTACATTGTTTTCGCTCCATTCGTTGTATGTATAAGTCTGCTACACGTCTGAATTATCTGAAATTGGATTCTTTGATCTCCTTGTGAATGCAATTACACTCATTTTTTCTAGTATTGCCACTCTTTCTTGTAGGATAATTGACGAATAAATAGAGCGGACAAGAAGTTACTTATTGACGCGAGGTAAGCATAATTACAAATGTGTCAAGCAAGTGTTTCTCTTCATGACAGAAATTGGACATTAGTAAAGACATGAGTAGGAGCATCGACAGGGGAACCCAGTGTTACTCGTCCGCAGAAGGCTAAACCACATTATGTATTGTTGACACTTCAAATTAGATTAGATATAGTATAGTTAGAATGTTATTACTTCCAGATTTGTGTTTTTATTTATTCAGCTGCTTGGTAATATATCCGAAGCATTTGAAATGTGCATCAACAAGTTCACCAGCTCTTAACTTATTGTTTTCTAGGTTCATTGTAGTCTGTAGCCCAAGCTGGGTGGTTTATGAATTCTACATGTAGTTAGTTTCAATCTTCGAAATTTGGTTTTCCTCTTTCGTATCTATGAAAATGTTAATGGTGATTTGATACTGTAATGCTAATGTTCATGCTTCATGTGCATAATATTATCAAGGATGTTAGTTTTGAATTCTGATGCTGGGAAAGTACACTGCAGAAGAAAGGGTGGGAAATTATGAATTTTATTGGAATACTTGGGGGTTTTATTGGTATTGTGACCTTTGGTATCTATTGTTTTGATTACTGGTTGCAACATTATTGAGAATGATTATAAAACCATTGGTTCTGAAGGAAATTGAAGAAACTGTGAAACAAGTTCAAACAACCAGTTGATGTTCAAAATCTTGCTAGTGTAAACCAAATCATTGGCGAATTAGTTAACCATCTGTTAAGCTAATCATTTTTTTTGTAGGATTTTACAGGCTGCAAGCAAATGCAACTCCCAAGTTAGGTTGACAAGTGAATTGTAGCCCAATTGGTCGTTATTCTGAAAGTAGTTCAATGCATTGTTTCAATGTTACAGAACAATTATAATTTATTTGTCAATGAGTTGTACCTAGCTGAATCGACAATTTGCCTGATTGTTATGTAGCATTTTGGAGAGCGGTATCATGAATTTGGTAGCAAGCCATGAATTTGAATGCTCAGACCAACCATATTATTTTAGTATTTATTAATTTATTTAATATTTTGATTTAGTTATTTAATATTTTGATTTTATATTATTTATTATTCATTCCTTGAAGTCCATCTCCTAATCCAATTCCTAATTAATACTAACAAGTATACATGCAAACATTTTTTTAGCAATTAATTAGTTACTCTGTGCCTCGTTTGGTTCAAGGGAAGGAAATGAAAGGAAGGAACACAAATCAATTCTTTGCTTTTTTTTGTTTGGGAAATCATAATTCCCATAAGCTTTTCTTTCCCATGTTTGGAAAGACCAAGAAAATTGGGAGGAAAAAATGATATCTTACGCTATGTTTGGGAAGGGAGAAAAATGGGAGGAAGTAAAAATTTGAGGGAAAAGTGGGTGGAAAATTAAAAGCTGTGATGTTTGGAAAGAGAGGAAGAAAAATGGAGAGAAATTTGGGAGGAAAATTTATGTAGGCCCCATCCAAAAAATTTTCTTCCAAGAATGGAAGAAAAATGAACACACAAGAGGGAATCTTGGTAAATTTAACCAACTACCCTTCATTTAATTTGTTTTATTCTATGTTGAGAAAATCAAAGGTTAAGTAATAATTTTATCTTGTTCCACAAAAAACAAAAAAATTAATTCTTTACTTTCCTTTCATTACCTTTTTTGTTATCCAAACAAGAAAAGTTAAAATTAATTCTTTCTTTTACTTTCCTTTCATTACTTTTTGGGTGGGTGGAGGAACTATTTTCTCCCTATCTTTTTTCATTTGAGAATCATTTTCATTTTCTCCTTTCTTTTGGCATCTAAACACAAATATAAATTATTTTATTTTTTCAAGACCATGATTCCGCGAACGAGACATAGCCTACATGCAAATATTAATAGATTTTTTTCCCATCTACTTTATAGTAATTTATGAGAGTGCTACGTGTAAATACCATTTTGAATTAGAAATTATCATTAATTGAGGTTATGAATGTGATTCGAAAAGAGCAAATGACAATCTCCTTAAAAAAAAAATTTCTATACATAATCACCTAGCTGCGTATTTTAATTTAATGAACAAATTTAATTACTATAGATATACTTATCCTGAAAATGGGTAAATATAATTTCATCCAGAAAGCTAGGGATAATTGCGTATTCAAAAGTTGAATTATGGTAATAGTGATAGACCCACAATAACCCTAAAATACGTAGGAGTGGATACGTGTCCCTCTAGAACATGTCGAACACAAACATACGAACTTGGATCGATACTTACATTCGTTCGAGAATCGATCGAGGCTAATAATTAAAATACCTTAAGCCCACAACTGATGTGTGACGGATCTAAGTACCATGTGAACCTTAGCAACAATGCCCAGATAATGAGATTATTATTGAGAAAATAGCCAAAGTGTGTGACTCAAAGTGTTCTCTAAATGTGCATATCATGTAGGTATGTCATGTTGATTTGTTGTTTGCATATTGTACTTGATACTTGGAGTGCTATGATATCATAAGAGAGAGAATATAGGAAAGAACACTCATCCAAAAACATGAATTTTAAACCATAAATTCTATTTTATGTATCATATTCAATGCATATAATCATATTTCATTTTTTTTCTTTTCTTCATCCTTGAATTTGGGCTTACATGTCTTGATGATCTAATATTTGTTCGCTAAGTAAGGAAGAAATGCAGGATGAGACGATAGATTTTTTTCATCTACTTCATAGTAATTTATGAGAGAGTGCTACGTGTAAATATCATTTTGAATTAGAAAGTACCATTAATTGAGGTTATGAATGTGATTCGAAAAGCGCAAATGACGATCTCCTTAATTTTTTTCTACACGTAATCACCTAGTTGCCTATTTTAATTTAATGTACTTATCTTGAAAATGGGTAAATATAATTTCATCCAGAAAGCTAAGGATAATTGTGTTCAAAAGTTGAATTATGGTAATAGTGATGGACCCACGATAACCCTAAAATACGTAGGAGTCGGTACGTGGACTCTAGAATATGTTGGACACAAGCATACGAACTTGGATCGATACTTACATTTGTTCAAGAATCGATCAAGGCTAATAATTAAAATACCTTTAGCTCACAACTGATGGGTGACCGACCTAAGCACCATGCATGTGAACCTTAGCAACAATTCGATCCCAGATAAATGAGATTATTATTGAGAAAATAACCAAGTGTGTGACTCAAAGTGTTCTCTAAATGTGCATATCATGCAGGTATGTCATGTTGATTTGTTGTTTGCATATTGTACTTGATACTTGGAGTGCTATGATATCATAAGAGAGAGAATATAGGAAAGAACACTCATCCAAAAACATGAATTTTAAACCATAAATTCTATTTTATGTATCATATTCAATGTATATAATCATATTTCATTTTTTTCTTTTCTTCATCCTTGAATTTGGGCTTACATGTCTTGATGATCTAATATTTGCTCGCTAAGTAAGGAAGAAATAGAGGATGAGAGGACATCTCTATACAACATGGAAGAAACCAAATATCAACCTTGAAAGCTGGAACATAAAAGTACATTTCGTCTTTTGTCTATTTCTAAACATTATGTTTATAAATGTATATTATGTGCCTATAGAAAATAGATTTAGAGAGAAATGTTATAGTCTCTATCTTATACTGTTAGAAATATAAATAATGTAAATAAATGATCTAATTGAGACCGATGCTTAAACTTGGTTTAATGTCCTTAAGATAATATTCATCCCGTACAGATGCTTACGGTTGAATGACGATTTAGTTTTCCAGGAGACATTGGAACTCCTCCGGTAGCAACACTTCAAACCATAGTAACTGGACAAAGCATTGAAGGTAGTCTCTCTCTTGGACTAAATGCTTGATGAGTGAATGAGTTGTTTTGATGCATTCAATCAAACACTCATAGGACTATCTTTTCATAAGGGACGAAGAGACACAAAATATAAAGAGAGACATTGTTTGGAAGGGATACACTCTTTCGAACAGATAAAATGTTTAGAAGGGACACAACCTTTCCAACAGACAAAATTAATTAAAATATTTTTAATTAGTTTTTCAAGTCAATTTTTCATTCACTTTTCCAGCAGTTGTATTACTAGTAGTTACCGATTATGTAATAACTATGATTTATTTCCAGTATCCATCCTAGAAATTATGGGAGACAATCGTGGGTATGGATGCTGGGTATTCGTAAGATGCGTTTCTTGAAATGGAATGACATTTTCAACGCGTTGTATTTTGGGAGTGGGTTGTGACGGATCAATTTATACGCTTGAAAAATCCATTTTGACCAGTACAAGAACAACTATAAGTTAACCTTACTAGAATGTATAATTTGTCACATTGGCATGCCAAGATTTTTGAATAAAATTGAAAGTTACGACATTGCTAACTTTTTATTACTACTTAGACCAGAGGCTCCTATGTGATAATGTCGAGCTATCATGCAATCCACAGGATCTCTACTCTACTGAGATGTGTTGAACGATCATGTTGTTCAGAGGCTCCCTACGGAGGCACGTAAAGCTCTCATGCTATTCGGAGGGTTTACGTCAAATATTAAAATAGATAATATATTGTCATTATCATACCATTTTGTTAATTCTAAGTATACAAAGTATAGTTAGTATTCATTATAAGTTTTTTTTTTTTTTTAATCAACAAGCTGATGGGAAAGAAACGCGGAAATCTTTCCCCAAACCGGAGAGTACCTGCGAGAGGACCGAGCAATACAACGCACGAACCCAAAAACAAACACACAAAACAATCAACGCAGACACAGAGAATTTTTGACGTGGAAAGTCCTTGCGGAAAAAAACCACGGGACGATCGGAGTCCAACCCTGAGAAGCCTCCACTAATGGAATAGAAGAATTACACCCTCTACAAACTCCTCCCGATCCAAATCGGATCCCCACAACACTCAGAGATAAGAACAATGATTACAAGGCTACGAAGAGCGAGAACGACGAGTAGAGATTACCCGAACACGATCTCCTTCGAACAGCGACCTTCAATCCTCCGTCTTCTTCTCCGAAGTTGTAATGGCACTCTTGCCTCCTTCCTCTCTGAAAACTTGTGTTGTCCAATGCGTTGCACTTATGAATTAGGGTTGAGAAATCTCAATATAACTCCCTAATCCCGCAGCAAACCTGGACCGTTGGACTAGATCCAATGATGAAAATTCATCCAAAAATCCGCTTCAGTCCCCGACGACACAGAGTTCGGCCAGAACTCTGTGTCGAGCAAACAGAACCTCACGCCAACATTCTGGAGGAGCCAGACCGAGTTCGGCCCGAACTCGCCATGGGACCGAGTTCGGCCCGAACTCGGATCCCCTGTTCCAGAACCTCCCATGGAGCAGCAGCAGCAGCAGCGACTCCGCGTCGCCTACTTCCCGAGCTTCTTCGACACACGAACGACGCTCGTCGCACTCCGGGGCCTTCTCCACATAGGTTGGGAACCCCATCCACTCCAACAAATCTCCTCCTTCACAACTATGGGGAGGATGTCGTCATCCCGACGACCTGCCTGCAGTACTCAAACTTCCCCCTTGGTAGAATCTTCGTGAACATATCAGCTCCGTTGTCATCTGTATGCACCTTCTCAAGCTCCGCGTCCTTCTTCTCAACCACATCCCGTATCCAATGATACCGGGTCTCGATGTGCTTGGACTGGCTATGAAACGTCTGACTTCACAAGGTGGATCGCACTCTGACTGTCGCAAAGCAAAGTATACTGCTCTTGCTTCAGTCCCATTTCCTGCAGCAGCTTCTTCATCCACAACAGCTCCTTGCAAGCCTCCGTCGCCGCAATGTACTCTGCCTCTGTCGTCGACAAGGCAACACACTTCTGCAACCGCGACTGCCACGATACTGCTCCTCCCGCAAACATCATCACGTAGTCCGAAGTCGATCGCCTCGTGTCTACATCTCCAGCCATATCAGCGTCGGTATACCTAACCAGCTTCTGCTCGTCACCACCAAAGGAAAGTCTCCAACCAGCAGTGCCCTGAAGATAACGTAGAATCCACTTGACCGCACTCCAATGTACCTTTCCAGGATTTGAAAGATACCTGCTAACCGTACCAACTGCATGAGCAATATCTGGCCTCGTACACACCATAGCATACATCAGGCTTCCCACAGCTGAGGCATATGGAACCCGCTCCATATCTTCCTTTTCGTCCTCGGTAGATGGATACTGTTCCTCAGTGAGCTTAAAGTGAGCCGCGAGGGGGGAACTCACTTTCTTCGACCCGTCCATCCCGAAACGCTGAAGTACCCGATGAATGTACTTCTTTTGGAACAAGTGTAGCAGCTTGGACTCTCTCTCGGCTGATCTCCATCCCAAGAATAGTCTTCGCTGCGTCCAAATCCTTCATAGAGAAGGTCGTGCCCAGTTGGCGCTTCAACTCCGCTATCCTAGTGGCATTCCGACCCACTAATAGCATATCATCAACATAGAGCAACAAAATGATGAAATCATCATCGGCATACCTCACAAATGCACAATGATCCGACGTCGTCCGTGCATAACCATGCTCTCCCATAAACGACTCGAACTTCCTGTACCACTGCCTCGGAGCCTGCTTCAGACCATACAAGCTCTTCCTCAACCGGCAGACCAAATGTGACTTGTCCTTCTCACAGAATCCCTCTGGCTGCTCCATGTACAACTCCTCCTCAAGATCACCGTGGAGGAATGCCGTCTTCACGTCCATCTGCTCGACCTCCAAGTCGAAACTGGCTGCTAATGCTAGCACCACCCGAATAGACGAATGCTTGACGACAGGTGAAAAGATCTCATCATAATCCACGCCTTTCCGCTGACCGTAGCCTTTGACTACCAGCCTCGCTTTGTATCGAGGGCGAGTAGCATCATCCGTCTGCTTCACTCTGAACACCCATCGATTCTTCAAAGCCTTCTTGCCCTTTGGCAACCGCACCAGATCATAAGTGGAATTGGTGTGCAAGGAACTCATCTCCTCCTGCATAGCCACCATCCACTCCTGCCTGTGTTCGTCTTCCATAGCCTCTGCGAAACTTTCGGGCTCCCCCCCCGTCAGTCAATAACACATACTCATCCGGTGAGTATCTCGTAGATGGTCGACGATCCCTGTCACTCCTTCTCAGTGGAGCCACTGGTGCTGGCTGTATACCGACAGCCTCCGCCCCTTCAGGAACTACCTCTCCGGCATGCTCATCCTCCTGAGGGACACCCTGACCACCATCAGCAGGCTGATGATCAAGGTTGGGAGCAACTCCATGTACCGGCTCCCCCATAACTGGATCCTCTGCGATGTCCTCTGAAAACTGCTCGAAGCGAAATGACTCTAACTCAGGCAATTCCTCAGCCTCAGAAGGCGTCTCGGAATCCCGAGTGTTGGTCATGGTCTGATCCTCGACGAACACCACGTCCCTGCTTCTGTAGAGCTTTCCTTCCACTGGGTCGTAGAGTCTATAGCCAAACTCATCCCGACCATAGCCGACAAAAACGCATCGCCTCGTCTTCGGCTCAAGTTTGGTCCTCTCGTCCTTCGGTACATGCACGAAGGCTTTACAACCAAACGCCCGCAGGTGACTGTATGACGGCTCTTTGCCGTACCATACTTTGTCAGGCACATCACCCTGCAAAGGAGCACTAGGAGACAAATTAATAATATAAGCAGTTGTGAGAAGAGCCTCACCCCAATAACTGCCCGACAAGTTTGCTTCTGACAGCAAACACCGCACCCTCTCCATCAGTGTCCTGTTCATGCGCTCCGCTACACCATTGAGCTGAGGTATCTTTGGCGGAGTCTTCTGGTGTCTTATCCCTTGCTCTCTGCAATACGCATCAAAGGGACCGATGTATTCGCCGCCATTGTCGGACCGAACACACAACAACTTCTTGTCCGTCTCCCTTTCAACAGAGGCCTGAAACTCCTTGAAAGTAGGCAGCACCTGATCCTTGGTCTTTAAGGCATAGACCCAAACCTTCCTGGAACAGTCATCAATAAAAGTCACAAAGTAAGAAGCACCACCAAGAGATTTTACCTTCATAGGACCGCAGACATCCGAGTGAATCAACTCGAGCAACGCCGGCTTCCTCGAACTTGGGTGACTTTGGAAAGACACCCTATTTTGCTTCCCAGCTAAACAGTGCGTGCACTTCTCCAACTTTGTAGACCTGAGCCCCGGAATCACCTTCCTGTTCACCAAGTAGCTCATCCCCTTCTCGCTGATATGGCCGAGCCGCCTGTGCCACAACTCGGTAGACGCATCACTGACTGCGTTCACCTCCTGTGCCCCTTCTGCGCTCCCCTTCATATAGTAGAGACCGGACTTCTTGCTTCCTCTGGCAATCACCATCGAACCTCTGGAAAGCTTCCACTGACTGTTCCCGAAGAGACTGAAGAATCCCTCGTCATCCAACCTTCCAACCGACACCAGGTTGAAACGGATATCAGGGACATGACGAACATCCTTGAGAACAAGAACCGCACCCGTCCTCGTTCTCAAATGCACATCTCCAACGGCAACCGCCTTCGACACATCTCCGTTGCCCATCTTCAACACGCCGCAGTCGCCTGTCGTATAAGTGGCAAACAGTGCCCTATTGTGAGATACATGTGCTGAAGCCCCTGAGTCCACCAGCCAAGAATTGTCATCGCAGGCGAGGTTAGTAATGACCTCATCACCTACGACGATCACATCGCCTCCATGTACCGAGGCCGCCGCTGTAGTGTTCTCTTCTTGCTTCCCCTTGTCGCCCTTCTTCTCTCTCTTCCAAGCGAAACAATTCCGCTTGATATGGCCCTTCTTACCGCAATGGTAACACTCCGAGTCCTCGTAACGACCCTTGGACTTCCCCCTGCTCTTATCTCTGCCACCACCTGGACCCCTGCTTTTGCCCCTTCCGCGGCTCTCTGAAACAAGTGCCTCTGAGTGGTGGGATGTGGATGAAGTGCCCTGAGAACGTCTCCGCATCTCTTCATTCAACACCCCGCTCTTGGCAAACTCCAGACTGACCACGCCCTCTGGAGCAGAAGCGATCATAGATACTCGTACGGTCTCCCACGAGTCTGGCAAAGTACACAGCAGCCACAGTCCCTGAACTTCGTCGTCGAACTTGACTCCCATAGAAGATAGCTGGTCAACCACGCCCTAGAACTCACTCAAGTGATCCGAAATAGACGCCCCATCCTTGTACCGCAGACCCATCATCGTTCGGATCAGGAATAACTTGTTTACCCCGGTCTTCTTCGCATACAAGGATTCCAGCTTATCCCACAACGTCTTCGCGTGCTCAATATTGGCAACGTGATTATACACGTTCTCATCAACAAACTGCCTTATGTACCCACACACCTGTATGTGCTCGAATGTCCAGTCCTCCTCGGATTTATCACTGGGCCTCTCGGATGCAAATACAGGTAGATGCAGCTTCTTGACAAATAGCAAATCTTTCATCTTACTCCGCCAATAATGATAGTTTGTGCCATTAAGATTCACCATGCGCACCGGCTTCGCGTCCATCTCTCCTCTCTGGTTCCTCTGTCAACTCCTGACACCCTTTGAACCTGGCTCTGATACCACTCTGATGGAAAAGAAACGCGGAAACCTTTCCCCAAACCGGAGAGTACCTGCGAGAGGACCGAGCAATACAACGCACGAACCCAAAAACAAACACACAAAACAATCCACGCAGACACAGAGAATTTTTGACGTGGAAAACCCTTGCGGGAAAAATCACGGGACGATCGGAGTCCAACCCTGAGAAGCCTCCACTAATGGAATAGAAGAATTACACCCTCTACAAACTCCTCCCGATCCAAATCGGATCCCCACAACACTCAGAGATAAGAACAATGATTACAAGGCTACGAAGAGCGAGAACGACGAGTAGAGATTACCCGAACACGATCTCCTTCGAACAGCGACCTTTAATCCCCCGTCTTCTTCTCCGAAGTTGTAATGGCACTCTTGCCTCCTTCCTCTCTGAAAACTTGTGTTGTCCAATGCGTTGCACTTATGAATTAGGGTTGAGAAATCTGAATATAACTCCCTAATCCCGCAGCAAATCTGGACCGTTGGATTAGATCCAATGATGAAAACTCATCCAAAAATCCGCTTCAGCCCCCGACGACACAGAGTTCGGCCAGAACTCTGTGTCGAGCAAACAGAACCTCACGCCAACATTCTGGAGGAGCCAGACCGAGTTCGGCCCGAACTCGCCATGGGACCGAGTTCGGCCCGAACTCGGATCCCCTGTTCCAGAACCTCCCATGGAGCAGCAGCAGCAGCAGCGACTCCGCGTCGCCTACTTCCCGAGCTTCTTTGACACACGAACGGCGCTCGTCGCACTCCGGGGCCTTCTCCACATAGGTTGGGAACCCCACCCACTCCAACACAAGCACGTGCGGGCTCAGTTAAATCGTGTGTCTCCCTGCACACGGGTTTTAGCCGGTCGTCATGTCGCTTCGGACTCTTCGTGTGGATCTTGTCCGTACTGACTTTTTCATCATAGCTCCACATGTACGCCTCACGCACTCCACGCGCTCCAGAACCTCACGGGACGGCCGATGTCTTTCGACGCTGGCAACTCAACGCCTCGCTTCGTCCACGACGCCGAAGGCGCCCCCGACGTCTTCACGACGCCTATAACAGCCGATGTCGTCCAGCCACCCGCTCTATGCGCACGACGTCCTTACGACATCTTCTCGACGTCCATAGGGCGCCGCACGACGGGCCGCGTGGTCAGCCGTCGTTTATACCCGTAGTAGAATGGTGCCGGTCCTCTACCGTCCGCACGGCGTCCTAGCCGTTGAGTTTTCATACACGGGACGTCCCATTCTGTCCCACGTCAGCTCAGATCGTGGCCATTTTTCGTCAGTCCTCTGACTTTGTGGATGTCCCGCATCACACAGGCCAGGCTCATCATCGTCCGCATTCATTATAAGCACTCACATTGTAAATGTATGTTTTTCTCTTGATCATTTTCTTTGCTTTTAGTGGTCAGCCCTGACTGACTTGGGTTTCTTTCCTCCTGGATATTGATGGTAATGTTGGACCCTAATTATCTTTATACAAATAAGATGAGACTAGGACCTTTTGTAGAAGACATGTTTTATTCTCTCTTTTAAATGTACTACTTATATAGAATATAGATGTATAATGGTTTTATCTAGATTACCTTTGTCCCTAGACTTATATTTTATGTAATATAATCTATAAGATGTTAGTTATTAGAAGACGTGTAATCCTTCCACTTATTGGAAATCTTTATCATAGTTAAGCTTGTGGATGAAATAATAGTGTTACGTGTTGTTACTTGGCTTAACTGATATCTATATCCTAGAATATTTTAGGCGGCAATCGCATGTAGATACTAGTGTATTCGTAGGTCGCGTAGCCTGGATGTTGTTATGTTCTCGGATCGCTATATTCCGGGACCTGGACATGACAAAATCCTAGATGCACTTATGAAAATGATTTAATTGTTGGTGGTGGTATGAAAAATCTTTCTGAAAGATACTAATATACTGTTATTGTCTTGGGGAATCTTGACATAAAGTACATAATAATCTTATTATACTAAAATCGGTAATGTCTAGGCGTCTGTAGCTCAGTGGATAGAGCGTCTGTTTCCTAAGCAGAAAGTCGTAGGTTCGACCCCTACCTGACGCGGGAAAATTTAATTTAATTTTTATGATTTCTTGCATACAAGTCCCTTACATGTATCATATTTTTAATTAAAGTATCAAGAAATTTATTATTTGCTTAAAAGTCCTCCCAAGATAATATAAGTGACTCAGAGTCCAACTCTTTCTTTTAACTAGTCACTACAAATTTTTTTATGATATATATGCGCACAAAAATCCATAATATTGCCGCAAAATTAGATAAAAATTTAAGTTATTTTAAATATATTTTAATTAGTATTTGTTATAAATATATTTTTAGAATTTTGGATATGTATTTAGCTTGATAAACCAAGTACTTAGTTTAAATATAATTTAAATATTAAATATAATTTAGATATGTTACATGCTTAGGTAGTTATTTTTTTAAAAGTTTTTTTTAGTTTATTATTATTTATTTGACTTATATATGCGGCTTGACTCATTTTTGAGCCGATATCGAGCTGCACACTATACTGTAGAGATGTAGATTTATAGCATACAAGTTTATTACATCTATCATATTTGTGGACGAATACCTTCTTTATTTTCGTCTAATGGATTTTGTGTTCATTTTGACAAGATCCATTGGGATATACATATTGTCAAAGACAATTATTTTATTTCTCTTTAAATCCAATCTTTGGAAGTGATTTTTTTTTTTTTTTCCCTTTGAAAAGTGGATGAGTTTTTGGGAGAAAAAAGAATTATGATGGAGTTAGAGATGAGAGTAAGTGGAAAGGGAGAAATAAAAGTAAAATTGTTGGTGTTGGGATGGAGTTGATAGTGATTGAAGAAGGATTAATGAAAATAGTAGAGCAACAAGCTATTGAGGGTGAAAAAGAGGATGAAAAAAAAAATAGCAGCTAAAGCCTAGAGTTGGTTTAATTTGACTAATAGAACTGAAAGTGGACTTATAACTCAATTGTTACGATTTGATGGACTTTTAAACAACTAACAATATTTTGAATATTTTACTAAAAAATATGATAGATTTAAGCGACTTTTAGGAGAAAAAAAAGGAAAAAAAATTGAGTTGCACCTCACTTTATTTATCCTGCATCCTATCTAATTACTATATTATAAGACATCCTCCACTTTTGACGAAAATCGTCCTTCAGTGACGGTCACCAATTTGACCAATTTTTTGGGACTAATATATCCTTTGTCTTATTTCCTTTCCTGACCCCCCAACCCCCGTGCGCAACCCCCGGCATCCACCACCGCGCCCCCCGCTGGCCCCCTTTCCATGGCCACACACTCGTCACACTACCAAAATATGTCATATCAGCGACGCAAAGGTAAAACGTCGCTACTTTTTGGCAACTTAGCGACGTAATTATTTTACATCGCAATACGTCACTGTTAGCGACTATCAGCGACGTATTGCGACTGCATTTAGTACAACAAAATATAACGTCGTTGGAAAGTCAGTGTACGTCGTTATATTATTATTTTCAGCGACCATTAGCGACGTTTAAATATAACGTCGCTAGTGTATTAAAATATAGCGTCGTTTAGTGACGTCTTTTCTAGACGTCGCTAAGTTTCTATTATCCAGCAGATCGGGTTTTCCTTTCCCCCCATTCTCACTCGAAATTTTTTCAAAATTTTTCATTCCCCCCCAACATTCTCCTCCTCCTTCACCGTTCCTCCGCCTCCACTGAGCACCTCCTCCCCCGACCGCCCTCCTCCTCCACCGACCGTCGTCCTCCTCCTTCTCCTCCACCGCGAGCTCCTCCTCCATCGACCCCCTCCTCCTCCTCCACCGCGAGCTCCTCCTCCATCGACCCCCCTCATCCTCCTCCACCGCGAGCTCCTCCTCCTTCTCTCCGGGCTCCTCCTCCACCGTCGACCTCCTCCTCCACCGCGAGCTCCTCCTCATCCTCTCCGGGATCCTCCTCCACCCTCCTCCTCTCTGGGCTCCTCCTCTAGCGCTGACCTCCTCCTCCTCTCGACCATCCCTTTCCTCGGTCAAGTAAAGCCTAACCCTATATCCTATCTGAGTTTAGACACAACACAGACACGAATAAGACACGAACACATACACTGACACGACATGGGACATGACATAGACCCTAACCCTATCTGAGTTTAGACACAGCCTTACGTACGGCCTCGTGTACAATACGATGCAGTGTTAGTGTATGTGTCATGTGTTCAATACAAGGACATGGGAATGACTCTTCAAAACTGAGACACGACTTGGGTTATTTGTATCTGTATGTGTGTGTGGTTGATAGAGGTGTGTGATGAGGGTGATTGTGCTCAGGCACATGTAGGCTAATAAACAGCAATAGTATCGATATTTGTGCTTACATAGATGGAAAATTGTTACATTGATAATTACATGAATGCAAAGCGGGTATTAGTGTTGTGTTATATGTGGTACCAATTGTGTATGGGATTTGAGTTCAGGTAGGGGCAGCAGTTAGGGAGAAATCTGATACCATGTTTAGTACTTGGGTGCATCAATAACCTGGAAATATGGGTGTCATATGCTAGTAGGCCAAGTATGTGAGAGTAGGTATTAGTGTTAGATGACTATATTATCAAGATGAATATATTACTTTTGCAAGCCTTTGAACATTGTGCATGTATCTATCTTACAGAAGTATCTAAAAATGGATATGAATTACTATTTACGGCATCGTTCGTGGATGTACAACCGTCATCCTGATGACATGTGCGGTGTGTGAGATGAATTCATTGAGGGTGTACAGCAGTTCCTGCAGTTCGCCAAAGCGTTCCCACAGTACATGGACGATACCAAAATTAAGTGTCCGTGTGTGAGATGTCGCAACTTGAAATATCATCCAGAAGTGGAAGTCATATATCATTTATACTTGAAGGATTTCACGTCGAATTACTATCAATGGACCACGCACGGAGAACTTGTGTCTTTAGCATCGGAGTCGGAGCCTTATGTGGATGTCCACAACCACGCTGCTTACGACGATGGGTGGATGAACATGATTTTTGACGCGACGGGGCCTAGCTTCGATCCGGACAATCATGATGTAGCCAAGGAGGCACCGAACACCGATGCTGCAAAGTTCATGGAGTTGCTGGAGAATGCAAGGACTCCATTATATCCTGGTTGTGAGGATCATTCACCGTTGGAGGTGGTTTCAAGATTGTTGAGCATCAAGTCCGATCTTAGCATGTTGCAATATTGCTACAACCGACTGATGGAGTTGATTACAGAGATCTTGCCTGAGGGTGCTAAGTTGCCTAAAGACTTCTACCGGTCTAAGAGGATGGTGAGATCGCTCTGGATGGGATACAAAAAAATTGATGCATATCGCAAAAGGTGCATGTTGTACTACAAAGACGACAGTGATGAAGACGCCTGCAGATTTTGTGGTGCTAATCGCTACAAGGGCAGTGTTGTGGTGCTAATCTGATTAGACATAATCTTGATGTCATGCATATCGAGAAGAATGTGTTTGACAACATAATTAATACTCTAATGGACATAAAAGGGAAAGAGGAAAGATAATCCAAAGGCTAGATTGGACTTGGAAAAAATATGTAGACGTCCTGCATTGCATTTGATAGAGAAGGGGAATGGAAAGTTGAAGCAGCCTAAGGCAATTTTCTCATTGGAGAAGGAGGATAAAGTGAAACTTTGTAGGTGGATTCGAGGCCTAAAATTTTCAGACGGGTACGTTTCAAACTTGAGAAGATGTGTCGACCTCAAGGAGAACAAACTGACAGGTATGAAGAGCAATGATTGTCACGTATTCATGGAGAGGTTAATTCCGATTGCATTTCGTAATTCTTACTCCAGGTTGTTTGGGATCCATTGACCGAGCTTAGCATATTATTCAGAGATCTTTGTTATACTAAGTTGCTCATCGATCGTCTAGAAAAGCAAGAAAATGATATTGCGGTAACACTGTGCAAGCTCGAGAAGGTATTTCCTCATGGATTCTTCGACTCCATGGGGTATTTGCCAATTCATCTTTCCTATGAGGCACGTGTTGGTGGGCCCGTCGATTATCGGTGGATGTACCCGTTTGAGCGGTATTTGAACCACCTAAAGAGAAAGGTGAAAAACAAGGCTCGGGTCGAGGGTTCTATTGGTGAAGCTTATGTTCTCGAGGAGATTACAAACTTCTGCTCAACGTATTTCAAACCTTATGTTGCGACGAATAGAATGAGAGCTTCGAGAAATGACGACGGATATCAAGAATCTAATGATGGAATATTGAAAGTATTCAATGCGTCCGGAAAGCCTTCGGGGAAAATAAAGAAGAGATATTTGAATGACGAAGAGCTAAGGGCTGCTCAGTTGTATATATTACTCAATTGCGACGAGGATCCTATGGCGCCCTAGTTGCTATGGGTGACCGCCGCTGGTGGTCTTCATAGGGGTACGTACTACGGTACGGGATCCTATGGCACCCTAGTTGCGACATAGTCCTCTAGGGCTTTCGCTGCTAGTGTGCATGGTCCACAACACTCATAGGAGTCTGCCCGAGTCCAGGAGATGGTTGCGTCTATCCGTGATGAGATGTTGCGACGGATCCAGGAGCAGCAACATACAGACGATGCTACGCTCCTAGCACGATTGGATGTACTCGATCGCAGCATCATGGAGCTCAAGGATATGACTGAGAGGACAGAGCATGGCGTCACCAATCTTAGAGCGTCGATACAGTACAGCATGGCGGAGCTACATGCATCACAGCTGTCCATGGACGAGAGGCTGACGTTGATGCAGGATTCGATTGTTGATAGAAGTACGAGGCTGTTATCTACCATGGATTCATACAACCAGTGACTAGCAGCGTTGGAGCAGATACGTCCTCTGGGTGCTCCTTCATCATCACCGACGTCACTGTCTCCTTCATCGTCATCGACTCCACCTGCATCAATATCGATTTCACGGAAGGAGTATGAGCTGTTCTTATCCTTTAGGCGCTGCAGTGCCCGTCTTGCTCCAGATCTGCAGTAGTCCTAGTTAGGACTATTTATTGCTTGTTTGTGTAGAGTGTTTGTTTGTGTATTGATGTAGTGCCCCGTCCCACTCAGTCAATCGGAGGAATCGAAATGCCGACGGCGTTCGGACTTAGCCTTGCAACGGCTTGCTCGACTCACTTAGGTGGGTGGCTTCGGTGAACTTACCTCAGCTTGGCCTTCACACTAATAAAACGAGAATTTTTATATGCACATTGATAATAAAAGAGATGCATCCACATAGCTAAGGGAATAATCCCAACTTGGGTCAGACTGAGTTAGAATATGGAAAGGTCCCATGGTGGGCTTAGAAGTTTGCTCAGCGTGCTTTCAAAATGACACTCGGTCCTTCGTCCCGTAGCTTGGGAGAAGGAAGTTGGTCTAAGTTGGTATTCGCCACAAAGCTAGAATTAGCCTAAGTCATAGGCGTCGCCCGCGTATATGCTTAATAAGCATGCACGATCCCGTCGTTCAAGGCTTGGCATAGCCTTCTTCTGTCCCGTTGTTCAAGTTGTATTGCACGGCTCGTGGCTTAAGTCTAGGCACCCAAAGAGCTTGTTTGTTCAAGTCGAATGCGTGCACGTCACGTTTCCATGATGCAAAGCTTAGCGTAGTCTTTGCTCGTCAAGTCGTTGTCCGAATAAGTTAAACAAGAGTTTTGTTGGGCTATCGAAGTCATAGCAAGCACTGTCCTCTGTTGGTTGCGGTTGTCAAGTCACATAGCCCAACGATCTCAAGGCTCGTCATATAAAGTATGTGACTTGAGTGATAGTGTCACCTAGAGAACAAGGTCTGTCTAAGGACGAGCCACGGTTGGTTAGGAAAAAGCATGCCACGAACAAAAGAACATGTTAGGTTCAAGTTAAGATGGAAGACTACTTAGTAGTCGTTTCCTAGATTTCAAAGGATAGAAGTTCACACGACTGGTTGTTGCCGAGATCTGTTCCGCTACTTGGGAGTCTCGATAAGGAAATTTACGAGATCGGTCCCGCTACTTGGGAGTCTCGATAAGGAAGTACACGATATCGGTCCCGCTACTTGGGAGTCTCGATAAGGAAGTTCACGAGATCGGTCCCGCTACTTGGGAGTCTCGATAAGAAAGTCCACGCGACTGGTTGTCGTCGAGATCGGTCCCGCTACTTGGGAGTCTCGATAGAAAATTGGAAAGCATGGTCATGATTAAGGAAGGACTTGGTAGATCGAGTTCAGTCTTGCATGGTCATTGGACAACTTGCGCACAAGGAGAAATCCTCGACCGATCCCGGGGCACTGGGTTCGTGTCGGCCTAGGAGGAATTGTAGATATTGTACGGCCTTCATCGACGGTACGACTCGATTGAAGTGAACCGTTACAATATAGGCTACGGATCATTCGGTGGGAGCTCCTAACTCGCATGGAATGGTCACCGTATGCAAAGATCCAGTATAGGTTGACATTGCTAGCGACCGCTCATATAGATGTGTCGGCATAAGAGCGGCTATCCGCATGTATGCCTTTGGATTGCGTCGAGTACTAGCAAGTTACGAGTTGGGTTAACAAGGTATAATTATAGCAAGCGCTAGATTGAATCGGCACGAACTAGGGTGTGCACGGTTGCAACACCATTCTGGAGCCTAAGATTTGGCTATAGTAAGGACACGTGCTTCGGCATGAATGTGGCGTCGTCATCGAGTCGTCGCAAAGTTAAGTCAGGAAGGGCCGTAAGGCAAGTTTGCTTAAGTCTTATTGATATGTGAGGTACGGCCTCGATCTTATGGCACGATCAAGTCTATTGGCACGACCAGCACGAGTCGTCCCCTTGATGTCGTTGGCACGAGAATGATCTAGAGGCACATAAAAACAAGTGAAAGTCTTGGCACGACCAAGTTTGCATAAGTTCTACTTGGTGAGGCATTGCCTCGAATATGTACTGAAGTCACGAATAGAGTATAACACGACCTTGTCATTGCGTTGCCATGTATAGGCCAAGACGTCTCTGTCCTAAAATTAATCCTAAGGCAAGACTAGAAAGACAACCAAAAAGGGAATTAAGCTGCACAAAATAAATGAACGTGTCAATTTTGTATGGGTGGGCGAGGAGCTCACTCTAGTTGAGTACTGACACCCACACAGTTTTTATGTGCAGGCACAGATAGAAGCCCGATGGCACGGAGCTCGCTTGGATGCGTCGAGGTACGGAGTTCTTCGGCGTTTCGAAGGCGTACGACCGCATGGAGTCAGAACTTATACAAGACATAATGTATGGACATCGCCATTCAACAAAATCTGCCACTCGTCGCTTGAAGCTTGTATTGAGAAATGAGAGAGAGAGCAGAGTGACTTATAATATGAGAGAAAAGTGAGCTTGAGAGACTTGTAATTTGGCCTCGTGCCCACATTGTAATCCTTGTTCAATATTAATAAAAGAGTATTTTGCATGACTTGTGTTTTACTTTAAATTTCTGCTGCTGACTATTCAATATTTCTGCTTGGGACTTCTGTGCGACGACCCCCGTCGCTTAGCCTGTAATCGGCCGTTATGGACCTGACTTGCGTGAGCGCAATCTAGGCTCACGCGGCATCACGCCTTAGCGAGGACGATCGCTCCTACAGGAGCAGGGCGTGACATAATGGTATCTCAATTGTCCCGCGACATGTCCATACAATAAGTCTAAATATTTTGCAAAATCGTACGTAAGATAAAAATTTGGTTGAACAAAAGTTCAAGTAAAGAACGGTTGGCTAAGTCGGGCCGGACATATACACCAAGAATCGTGAGCACCTTAGCAAAGTCGAGTACGGGATACAAATTGTGTCGAACAAGAATGAGTTAGACTCAATTCATAAAAAGTAGGATGACTATAGAAGTGCTACCGAACGATATTATCGTCGATGCGACATGGGCAAATCGTGCTTGGATTTTTGAGGAATGGGCTCGAACGAAAATTCGAAGTATGATTCGAAATTTGTTTCAAGGATTTGTTGAATGACTTCATCCCTGAGTGGTGTATGGGATAGCTTCGGGGATGTCGAACGATTGAGGATACGGGGTGCCAATGAGTTTATCAGCAAGCGTCGCATGTATGTAAAGCCTTAGATCGAGTATCATTGAAGTAAGTAATAATCTTGAAGATTTTGACGAGTTGATTCGAACAAAATTAGAATTGATGCACACGGGATTGGAGTTTGCATTGAACACAAAATGCAAGTGATAAGGAAAAAGATAGATTGAAATCGAGGAAAAGTTAAGGTGTACGAACGGATAACTTGATCAAGAAAATTGATATGAATCGTATACAAAAAGTTAGTACGATTGGGCGATAGCGTGCATGGAAGTGATTCGAATATTTGAGAATGACTCTAAAGATTGGAATTGATGTTGCTCGATAATTTGAGTTAGCATAGATTGATGCGACTTGATGAAATTCGTTGTTCGATGACTTAAGATAGTCGGATGAATATACGTGAATTTGGTTTGGACGATTTGAACATGTAGCTAGTTCGAGGAATAATGATCGAAATTGATCTTGAATATTGAGGAGATTGTCCAGTTCGAACAATAGCATTAGTTGCACGACTCAAAATTTGTTGCAAATGAAGATCGTCATGTTATGCATATCATCGATGGTATTGAGGCATATCAAAGATCGATATGCGATAACTCGGGGATACTCTGAGTCGAAAAATGACGATTGTACAAAATGTATTGTTCCGATAGATGCTATGCTTGGGATTTTGATGAAATGAATGTTGGATAAAAATGATCGTGGCTTGATGGTTACGCCGATAACCGTAATATTGACGTTCTTGTCTTGCACGAGCGCAACTCCGGCCTCGCCCATGCGTCACGTTGAATTTGGGGATGATCGTTCCGTGTGAGCGCGGATATGGTGATTCATGTCGCGGGAACGATCGAACTCGGAAAATCAAGATGTGGCAATTTGGATTGCTTCGACTTGTGGTTTGAGACAAATGTGGATTCTAGGATTGATCGGACTTGTGATTGATGATTAAGTAAACTTGAGGATTGAGGACATCCAATCTGCGTATCGAGAATGAATTAGTCTAGACTCAAAACAAGAGTTACGCTCCGATGAGAACGATTATTCCGCGGGAGCATTGCATGGTGATTTTATGCCGACCGTAGATAATCGGACTCGCGTGAGATTGGGACATGAATATTGTTAAAGTCAGACGATCTTGTGATCAATTACGTGAATTGTGATAAATGACTTAAGGAATATGAAATAAGAATTATGGTTTAGCGATAAGTCGTGTCGTAGCGTGCTTGACTTGGAAGGAATAGATAGGCAAATTATATGGAATATGTTTAAAAAGATAGAATATGCAAGTTGCTTGTTGGATGAACGATATTGATATGCAGAGGAAATGGTTGAACATGACTCAGTGTAGGATGGCTTTGCTGAATGACTCGGACCCCTTCGACTAAGTGTTGCAAGTGCGAATAGGAGATATATATGCTCGATGTTTAAAAATTTGAGTGATGCGAGCTTGGGTAGAAAACCTCGTACTATCAACTTTGATTTGACCCTAGAATTGGGGTCAGTATTGGCATTATGTTGGGAAACTATGATTCCAATCATGACATTGACTTTAGCCTTGAGAGATGGCCTAGCGGGTTAGGCGAGACATCCATGTTACAAGAGTTAGCATTGGAATGATTGATCTTGAGGATTGGTATGGATGGATAGAATGATTCTAAAACATGAAAATACCCCTCACGAGACTCGGCTAACATGCATATATTTCAGGGATGCTTGAATATGTGCACGATGCGACTCGAGCGAGAATGATAAATTCTCTATCACGCGACATGGCTAAAATGTATGTATTTTGGGGACGCCTGAAATATGTGCACGATCCAACCAAGTGATACGTTGAATTCAAGTGATACTTGAGGAAAGGAAAAGTGTCAAAAATTTTGAAATCGTATTTTAAAGGAAAGATTGATGGTAGTGCAAGCGTGGCTCGGATTGAGGAAACGCATAGACGTAGTGTGTACGAGAGTTATAGAATGTTGAATAAAGTGATAAGTCGATGAGTAAGTACTCTGTTAGTTTCGAGGACAAAATTTTTTCTGAGTGGTGTATGATGTAGTACCCCGTCCCGCTCAGTCAATCAGAGGAATCGAAATGCCGACGACGTTCGGACTTAGCCTCGTAACGGCTTGCTCGAAGACTAGCTCAGGTGGGTGGCTTCGGTGAACTTACCTCAGCTTGGCCTTCACACTAATAAAATAAAAGTTTTCAAATGCACAAGTAGGCTTGATAATAAAAGAGGTGCATCCACATAGTTAAGGGAATAATCCCAACTTGGGTCAGACTGAGTTAGAATATAGAAAGGTCCCACGGTCGGCTTAGAAGTTTGCTCAGCGTGCTTTTAAAATGACGCTCGGTCCTTCGTCTCGTGGCTTGGGAGAAGGAAGTTGGTCTAAGTTGATATTCGCCACAAAGCTGGAATTAGCCTAAGTCATAGGCGTCGCCCGCGTATATGCTTAATAAGCATGCACGATACCGTCGTCCAAGGCTTGGCATAGCCTTCGCCTGTCCCGTGGTTCAAGTTATATTGCACGGCTCGTGGCTTAAGTCTAGGCACCCAAAGAGCTTGGTTGTTCAAGTCGAACGCGTGCACGACACATTTCCATGATGCGAAGCTTGGCGTAGTCATTGCTCGTCAAGTCGTTGTCCGAATAAGTTAGACAAGAGTTTTGCTGGGCTATCAAAGTCATAGCAAGCACTGTCCCCTGTTGGCTGCGGTTGTCAAGTCACATAGCCCCACGATCTCAAGGCTCGTCATATAAAGTATGTGACTTGAGTGATAGTGTTACCTAGAGAACAAGGTCTGTCTAAGGCACGAGCCACGGTTGGTTAGGAAAAAGCATGTGACGAACAAAAGAACACGTTATGTTCAAGTTAAGATGGAAGACTACTTAGTAGTCGTTCCCTGGATTTCAAAGGATAGAAGTTCACGCGACTGATTGTCACCGAGATCGGTCCCGCTACTTGGGAGTCTCGATAAGGAAGTTCACGAGATCGGTCCCGCTACTTGGGAGTCTCGATAAGGAAGTACACGAGATCGGTCCCTCTACTTGGGAGTCTCGATAAGGAAGTTCACGAGATCAGTCCCGCTACTTGGAAATCTTGATAAGGAAGTCCATGCTACTAGTTGTCGCCAAGATCGGTCCCGCTACTTCGGAGTCTCGATAGAAAGTTGGAAAACATAGTCATGATTAAGGAAGGACTTGGTAGATCGAATTGTGTCTTGCATGGTCATTGGACAACTTGCGCACAAGGAAAAATTCCTCGAACAATCCCAGGTCGTGTCGGCCTAGAAGGACTTACAGATATTGTACGACCTTCATCGACGGTACGACTCGAATGAAGTGAACCGTTACAATATAGGCTACAGGTCACTCGGTAGGAGCTCGTACCTCGTACGCGAATGGTCACCGTATAAAAAGATCCAGTATAGCTTGATATTGCTAGTGACCGCTCATATAGATGTGTCGACATAAGAGTGGCTATCCGCATGTATGCCTTTGGATTGTGTCGAGTACTAGCGAGTAACGAGTTGGGTTAACAAGGTATAATTATAGCAAGCGCTAGATTGAATCGGCGTGAACTAGGGGGTGTGCACGGTTGCAACACCATTCTGGAGCCTAAGATTTGGCTATAGCAAGGACAAGTGCTTTGGCATGAATGTGGCATCGTCATCGAGTCGTCGCAAAGTTAAGTCAGGAAGGGCCGTAAGGCAAGTTTGCTTAAGTCTCGTTGATATGTGAGGCACGCCCTCGATCTTATGGCACGATCAAGTCTATTGGCATGACCAGCATGAGTCGTCCCCTTGACGTCGTTGGCACAAAAATGGTCTAGAGGCACATAAAAACAAGTGAAAGTCTTGGCATGCCCAAGTTTGCATAAGTTTTACTTGGTGAGACATTACCTCAAATATGTACTGAAGTCACAAATATAGTATTGCACGACCCTGTCGTTGCGTTGCTATGTACAGGCCAAGACATTTTTGTCCTAAAATTGATCCTAAGGCAAGACTAGAAAGACAATCAAAAAGGGAATTAAGCTTGACAAAGTAAATGAACGTGTCAATTTTGTATGGGTGGGCGAGGAGCTCACTCCACCACTACAGTTGAGTACTGACACCCACATAGTTTTCATGTGCAGGCTCATGTAGAAGCCCGATGGTGCGAAGCTCGCTTGGATGCGTCGAGGCATGGAGTTCCTTGGCATTTCAAAGGCGTGCAGCTGTATTGAGTCAGAACTTATACGGGACATAATGTATGGACATCGCCATTTTGCAGAATCTGCCACTCGTTGTGAAATCCGTAATTTTAATTAACTGGGTTAGTGTCTAATAATATTATTTTATTATTTATTTTTTTGGTTCAGTGAAAAATATTATTCATAATTGATAGAATTGCTTGTTTTGGCCTGGCCCGTCCCGGACCTGTTTCTGAACCCATGTTTGAATCCGAGCCAATCTCGGTTTTCGAAATCATTATTTAAATTATTATTTTATATAATAATATAAGTCTTCATAAAGAATAGAAAACTTAAAATTTTTCTTTTAAAACTTTCTTTAAACTCTTAAACTCACTTTTTCCATTCAGCATACTTTTCATTAAATTATCATATTAATTCTCTTTCTCTCTCTCTATTCTCATTAGCTAAGGAAGAGCTGTTCCTTTATTTTTTTTCAACGACCAAATGGTCGAGCCCTACCTCTTCGAAACTTCCGAGCTCCCTCGGCTCCCAAACCACCGGCGACTCTTCGGCTTCCGAAACCCCCATTTCACCCTATATAAACCCCTTCTCTCCACTCTCCATCACAAACCACTCCCCAAACCCTCATTTTTCGAACCCTAACCCCCAAATCCGGCAAACCTCGCCTGATCCGTATTTTTCGGCAATTTTTCGGCCGACGATCATCCCCGCGGTCCCGAGCGTTGCCCTCCAGAGCTTACCTAGGCCGATCCCGAGCAGATCCGGCACTGCCCCGCTTCTAGGTCGTTCCGGCGACCCCTTTCCAGCGCCTCTCCCGGCGTTTCCCCGGCGCCACCGTCGCCTCCTCTGTCCGGCGACCCCGCGCCCGTGCCCGACCTCCTGTGGTCCCCGATCTGGCTTCCCCATGCTCGATCCGTGGTCCGTAGTTTTTCGTAGCCGTTTCTGTTGTCCAGTTTTCATTTCCGAGATTATCCTGCGGCTCCCTGACCAACGGATATTGGGTAAATTCTGTTAATCTCAGTAGTTCATCCCTCCCGAGTCGATGATGATTTTGGTTCTCCGATCCCGTTGCGGGATTCGGTTTAGATGAGTTCGATTTTGGAAAATTTCCGAAGTCCTCTTTGGTTGTGCTGTGGTTGGAGAATTTAAGTTCTGTTGATTAGTTTCAGAATTTCCGAAACTATTGGGTTTCTGTGGTTTTTGTTCCTGTGGCTTCTTGAAAATTCCGAATTATGTTCGGATATATTCTGTAGATTTGTTTTATGATATTTTCGGGTTCTGAATAATTTCGGTTTACCGAATACCGGAAACATGCTGTGGATGTATTTTCGGGTTCGATTATTATTTTTGGGTTTTAATATTAAATGGTGGAAATAATTTCATGAGTTAATTCCCTGGTTGGAATATTATTGGTGTGTTGATTGGCACAATTCCCAGTATTGGGTTGTCCCAAGTACAGAGGGAATGCTGCCCGAATTTTCAGAAAAATATTTTAAAAGAGTTTCTATATAAATTTCTAAATTGGCTTTTTGATTTGAATTCCGACCATTGGTCAATGGGCTCTTAGCGAAATGCAAACGAAACCGGCATTGTTCCGGACGTTGAGGCATTAGCTAATTGTAAACATAATTTTTGAACTAAGTCTGAGACCTATTTTTTATATTATATTTAATAATAATTTATTGTTTAAAACTGGTTACTGGCCAAATCATATTTTGGTGCAGGGCCTCGGCCTGCTGAATGGATCGCTTCCCAGCGTTCAGAATTCATCAGTATATTTATTTTATTCCATTCATTTATGTAAATAATTGTAAGGGTATAAACCCAACTTTTATTTCTTTTATGTGATTCTGTAATAATGTAGAGTAGTTTTATTTTCTGGTTTGTTGGTTTGACATAAACACGTAAAATAATAAATAACTAATTATTATATAGAAATTAATATCATTTTTCTCATATTAAAATAACTAGGAAAATTACAAGTTTGTTATTTAAACAAATTCACGTTTTTCTCACTTAAAGAAAAATATTAGTTTTATATATAATATTACAAAATACTAAGTTTTGCCAAATAATCAGAAAATGCGATTTTTCAATAAATGTTAAATGGACTTTTCCTTCGTAAATTAATAACTAATAAATCACATCGATAAACGTATTTTGGTAGGATTTTTAAATAACATAAAACTGGATTATGACCAATTCTAGAGATTGTAACTAGCACACCTAGATATGGTTTCCTCTCTAATACTAAGTCAGGATTCTCAATGTAGGATTTCGAAGACGAGTCTGATTGTCTATCCCGGAACCAACTTTTCAACCAGTCATAAACAAAGGCAAGTACGGTTGTGTTTATTTTTCAATTTAGTTAATAATAGTAATATTGCAAGATTAAACCACATTGCTACATGGAACTCTCTCTCCGAGAGTATTGATTGTTATTGATTGTGGGATTGGGGGAGTAGTGTAGTGTATTATGACCAATACCCCTCATATTGCATATTGATTGTGCGAGCTTACCCCTCTTACACACGGGGATAAGCCGTATCGTATCACTAGGATACTATTGTACAACCCAAGCCGGTCATAAGCATTACATACTCAAATCATATTGTTTTCAATTATGAAAAATTGCTGGAAAATATTGTTCAAGTATTTCAACTGTTTAAAACTGCAAAATCTAATTATTAGTTAAATTGTTAAATTTTCATAATTGTACTTTGCTCATTTTCTGACTGGATCCCCCACCCCCAATAGGTTCCTTTGATGAAGCTGAGCTATTGATAAATAGCTACTACGACCCGGTGCTTTATCCAGCTGTGCTGTCAGAGTCCCAATCGGACGATGCTGATCTTGGGGCTGATGAGCCTACTTTCTAGAGGATGATTTTCTTTTTGTTTTGATGTTGAATAAAAAAGACAATTTTACTTTATCAGTTGTATCAGTTGAATATTTTATTGGACAATTTTTTAATATTTGAAATTTAGATGTTGTGACAAAATAGATTGTGTTGTTGTGATTACCTGTATTTGGATACAGCTTACCGCCGCCGTCTCACGACGGTGCAGGCTGGGCATGATTCGATTCGACCCAACAATTTGGGACCGGGTCGTGACATGTTTTTAGTGGTGGCCCATGCAGGTCTGATCAACAACTTAGGAAAACATATCTAGAAACATTTAGAATACTAGAACATTAAATTTGTCACAATATAGGACCGATATATATTATAAATCAATATTCTTGTTTGTTATAGACTGGTAGGCTACCTTGCTTATGTTTTGCAATCCTAAACCTTCCAGAGTATGGCCACTGATAAGACCAATACCGCTGGCGATGGGTTGTCATCACCCGATCACACCCTACCTCCTCAATCGAGTCCGGATCCTACACCTCGGCAACTGGCCGATCGTTCCCATAATGCACCTGCACCCTGTAGATTTTATACTACTACTCAAGTGTTAGATCCTACGTCTTCACAGACTGAATAGCAAGCCCCTGCGGTGGTGCCCGATCCAGTTGTGCCACCAGTGCCCGTAGACCCCACCGACCTCGTAGGCCTGCTACGAGGAGTGCTTGAGGCACAGAGAACTCAAGCTGAAGCTCATTGCGAACAGACGGCGATTATGAGGGAAGGCATAGAGAATGCCCATAATGTGGCTATGGATGCACTGGAGAGAGGAGAAGCAGCCCAATCGGAACTAAGGTCGGCAAAAGTCGGTGATATTGAGAAATTCAAGAAGCTGGGCCCTCGACCTTTCAAAGGAACCGAGGGAATCATTTATGCTGACGAATGGCTCGACAGTATGGAGCGTCTCCTCAGCGTTGCTCGACTTACTGATGATCTCCAAGTTGAAGCTGTGGGACTCCAACTGTTAGATGTAGCCAGCACCTCGTATCGGAATGAACCCCGACTCCAGGACAGGCAGCTTGACTGTGTTGGCCCATTGGTCATATGGTCAACCTGATTTTAATAATTGATCAAACTCTGTCTCGATATGTGAAGCTAGTCAGGATGTATCGAACTCTTGGACATGAACAAGAACAGCTATCTACACCGTTCAAGACCGAAGCTATGTTTGCCTGTTCGAGTCTGTATTTCCTTTAAGCAATGTATTTTTTATTTTATTGAGTCTAGGAATACGTTGTACACCGAGTCGTACTGGCAAATAGGCTATTCTAAAATGTTTTCAAAATACTTTTAAAATGTCCTTTGTTTTGAAAAACATTCTTTTAAACAAAAGCTTCAAAAAGGTTTTCAAAAAAGTTTTCAAAAATCCCCAAAAACTAATTTTTAAAACCTAACCTAACCCTGACAGAACTCGGCCAGAGTTCGGCCAGAGTTCGGTTGGTGGCCGTTTGATTTTTGAATTCTCTGGAACTTGGTCCTCCTGCAGTTGCGGATTTGACCGAGATTTCTTCATCGAGTTCTGTCCGAATTCTGCCCGAATTCTGCCAGAATTCTGTCTTTGGAATTCCAATAAATAGAGAAGGATTTCGATCATTTCAACTCACTCATTCACTTTCAATCTTTTCTCTATCTAAAGTTTTCAGTCTTCCAAAGAGTTTTCTTGAGCTTTAAATTTCAGATCCCAAGCCAATTACAATCCTCTAGTCGATTTGCCAGTGCGGTACGGTCTAGAAGTTTCTGAGAGATTGTAATCGGAAGGCTTGATTGAAGAATACCTCTTCACATTTGAAGTTGGACGATTCTTCGTATCAAAGCTCGCGTTGTAGAAGTTGCAAGGACTTCGTAAAAAAACTTGCGGTTTTGCCAATAGTGGATTCAACTAGTAGCAAGAGTTCTACCGACTGGATTAGTCCTCAACAGAGGGAAACCAGTATACATCGCTGTCTTTGCGTTTGCTTTCTTATCTCTGCCTTTACTTTACTTAGTTGTGATTATTATTCTGTGATCTTGCTGCTAACATTTTTTAATTAGCAATATTCTGCTGCCTACTCTACTCACCCCCCTCTAGAGTATTGTGCTTTACGATTTCGTTCCTACAATTGGTATCAGAGCGGGTGTTACAGGTAAAGCAAAGGTAACAGTGTAATTATTTATTCATTTTAATTAACTGTTATATAGATCACAGCACAACACATGGCAACTGTGAAATTCACAAGTAAAGGCCAGGCCACAAATATACCTCCACTGTTTGATGGTACGAACTATACCTATTGGAAAACACGGATGAGTTTTTTCTTGAAATCTCTTGACTTTGATTTATGGTCTATTGTTATTGATGGCTATCAAAAGCCACCTCGTATAAATGTTGATGGAGTTTTAGTTGAAAAACCCCATAGCAGATATACAGAGGAGGAAAAAAAAGACCAGTCTTGACGCTCGTGCTATTAACGCTCTATTTTGTGCTTTAGACAGAACTGAATTTAATAGGGTGTCTATCTGCACAACGGCTAATGAAGTGTGGAAGCTACTTGAAGTCACGCATGAAGGCACGACTCAAGTCAAAGAATCAAAAGTCAGCAGACTTACTCAAGAGTATGAGGTGTTCAAAATAAATCCCAACGAAACAGTTACTCAGATGTTCGAAAGATTCTTGGATATTGTAAATCCTTTGTCATCCCTAGGCAAAGAGTACAGTAACTAAGAAAAGATTCGCAAACTCCTGCGAGCACTTACCAAGAACTGGATTCCAAAGGCTACTGCGATCATTGAAGGGAACGACCTCACAACTATGTCCCTCGAAGTACTCATGGGTAAGCTACTCACTCATGAACTGGAGCTACAAGATTTTGAAGAGCCTGCACCAAAGGAGAAGACGATCGCTTTCAAGGCTCAGCACAGAAAAGCTGCTAAAGGTGACTCAGACAGCAGTGAATCCGATGCTGAAGATCAAGCACTCCTAGCAAGAAAATTCAAGAGATTCTTGAGACATGAGAAGAGAGCCAAAGAAAACAATAGCAGCAGCAACTGGTATCAAGATGATGCTATCTGCTATGGCTGCAAGAAGAAGGGACACATGAAGAAGGACTGTCCTACAAACTCATCATCAAGCAAGAAGAGCAACAGGTATGAAAAAGGAAACCTAAAAAGATCAACATCACGGAAGTATGCCAACACCAGCATATGGCATGAAAGTGAAGCCAGCGACTCAGAAGACGCTGCAAACGTATGCTTTATGGCATCCGATCAGGTACCTACTGAACCTGTAGTTGATACTTATGATGACTTTACCTTTGAGCAATTAGGAGATGCCTTCAGTGAACTGATGACTGATTACAGAAAACTGCATAGCAAATATCAGACCTCTAAGAAGGTACTCAAAGAGTACAAAGGAGAAATAGGAAGACTTACCGACCTACTAGCTGAGGTTAGAAATAATGTTAGTGAGTCTGGTGAGCTTTCCTCTATTAAGCTCTTATTACACGAGACTACCAAGTCATCTGAAGAGAAAGACAAAGTTATTGACCAACTCAAGGAAGAACTTTCTAAAGAGAAGAAAAGTCTTCAAAGTGCACAAATCAGAATGGAAACACTCACTTCTGATTATACTAAGTTGTATGACACTTCTAAAAGATTGGAAATTAGGTTAGGAAAACAGCCTGAGACTGCTGCTTCCTTCCCTAACACGTGTCACTTACCGAAAAATCGGAACATTCCCAAACCAAACACTGTCAGACCTAACCCTATCAAACCTTTACCCCAAAAGGTTAAGCCCAAACAGGATTATAGGCATGCTTTCTTCTATACTAGAAAACCTAAACCTACCAACCATGCACACCACTCAGCTTTCAACACTCGACATGCACAATGTCATTATTGTGGCCTCATTGGTCATATTTTATCTGCATGTAGAATCAGAAAGCTCGTTGATTTAAATATTTATGCTTGGATACCAAAGGCTAATATTTTAGGACCCTACAAGAAATGGGTACCAAAAGTTTCATCTGCAAACTGTTTTGTAGGTGGAACACCTTTCACATGCTAGAAGAAAATGGATCCTCGATAGCGGTTGCTCACGGTATATGACCGGTGATGCTACACTATTTGCAACACTGTCGAAGAAAAAGAAGAAAGGCTATGTCTCCTTCGGTAATAACTTGAAAGGGTATATAATTGGTATCGGTGATGTTGGTAAGTCTCCCTATCCTGTGATTAAGGATGTCTGTCTGGTTACCGAGTTAAAACATAATCTACTCAGCATAAGTCATCTAGCTGATCATGGTTATGGCATCAACTTTGGCAAAGACAAATGTACTATAGTTGATAGCTCAACTGGTAGTACTATCTTTGAAGGTATCAGGGAAGACAACATATATGTTTTCTATTTATTGGAAGAAACTAACATTTCAGGTAGATGCTTAATGGCTAAAAGTGATGAGAGTCATCTGTGGCACATGAGACTCGGTCACGCAAATATGGACACAATATCAAGATTATTCATAAAGAAGCTAGTACGCGGTTTACCGGACATTACATTCAAGAAGGATTCGGTATGCAGCCAATGTGAAAGGAACAAAGCTACCAGATCCACATTCAAGTCAGTAAACGCAGTATGTACTACTAGACCTCTACAGTTGCTTTATATGGACTTATTTGGTCCTAGCAGAGTTGCTAGCCTCGGAGGTAAACTTTATGTTTTGTAATTGTAGATGATTTCTTTAGATACACGTGGGTATACTTCTTGACACGCAAGAATGATGTATTATCCAAATTTGTCGCCTTTTGTAAGAAAGTTCAGAATGAAAAAGGTTACATGATCACTCGCATTAGAAGCGATCATGGAGGCGAATTCGAGAATGCAGAGTTTGAGCAATTTTGTGACACACACGGTTTTGTACACGAGTTCTCCTGCCCTAGGACTCCATAATAAAATGGAGTTATGGAACGTAAGAACAGAACTCTATCCGAAATGGCCAGAGTAATGTTAAATCAGTTTAGTCTACCCAAATATTTCTGGGCTGAAGCTGTTAATACAGCTTGTTTTGTTCTCAATAGAGTTCTAATTCGACCCAAATCGAAGAAGACTCCATTTGAGTTATGGTTTGATAGAATTCCATCTATTTTTTATTTTAGAATATTTAGTTGTAAATGTTTTATTCTCAATACAAAAGATAATTTGGGAAAGTTTAACGAAAAGGCCGATGAAGGTATATTTTTAGGTTATGCGGCCAAGAGCAAAGGATACAGAGTCTTCAACAAACGAACCATGATCATCGAAGAGTCAATCAACATCACTTTTGATGAACTGAATCAAATGACTATCGATGACAATGACGAAGATCCAACTGTACCAAGCTCAATAATAGCTGATTCTCAACCAAGCTCGGCACTAGCTGATCCTCCTAGAGAAGATCCAGGAACCAGCTACCTTCAGAGTCTGCCGAAAAGATTAAAATTTACGGCTGATCATCCAAAGGATTTGGTAATTGGTGACATTACCAAAGGTGTAAGTACTCGTACATCCAGTAGAGATATTGTTTCTAGTGTTACATTTATTTCACAGCTTGAACCCAAAACTATTGATGAAGCATGTAGTGATAGTTTTTGGATAGATGCTATGCAAGAGAAATTAAACCAATTTGAACGGAATCAAGTTTGGGAACTTGTTTCCAAGCCTATTGATCGTCCGGTCATTGGCACCCGTTGGGTATTCCAAAATAAACTAAATGAGAATGGTTTAGTAACTCGTAATAAGGCTCGACTCGTAGCTCAAGGATACAATCAGGAAGAAGGTATCGACTACGATGAGACTTATGCCCCAGTTGCGAGATTAGAATCCATTCGCATGTTATGTGCATTTGCATGTTTTCATAATTTTAGATTATTTTAAATGGATGTCAAGAGTGCATTTTTGAATGGTTTTATAAAAGAAGAAGTTTTTGTAGCACAACCTCCAGGTTTCACAGTTTTTAAAAACCCTGATCATGTTTTCAAGTTGAAGAAAGCTTTGTACGGTTTGAAACAAGCCCCTCGTGCTTGGTATGATCGTCTAAGCTCTTTCCTACTTGACAACGGTTTTTCAAAAGGCAAGGTTGACACTACACTTTTTATTAAGTCCTTTAATGGTAAGCTTCTTTTAATACAAGTCTATGTAGATGATATCATATTTGGATCTACTGATGAATCTCTGTGTCAAGAATTTTCTAAGTGTATGCAGAATGAGTTTGAGATGAGCATGATGGGAGAGCTGAAATTCTTTCTCGGACTGCAAATCAAACAAACTGACAATGGGACGTTCATAAATCAAGCCAAGTATACAAAAGATTTGCTAAAGAAGTTTGATCTGGACAATGTCAAACCTATTGGCACTCCGATGGCAACTTCAACAAAGCTTGATATTGATGAACAAGGCAAGTCGGTCGACACACGTAAGTATCGAGGTATGATCGGTAGTTTACTTTATTTAACTGCTAGTCATCCAGATATAATGTTTAGTGTTTGCCTGTGTGCACATTTTCAAGCTAATCCAAAGGAATCACATCTGTGCGCAGTTAAGCGTATCTTTCGATACCTTAAGGGCACTTCTTCTGTTGGCTTATGGTATCCCAAAACTAAGTCCTTTGACCTTATTGGTTATTTGGATGCAGATTTTACCGGATGCAAAGTTGATAGAAAAAGTACCAGTGGCATATGTTATTTCTTAGGCATGGCTTTAGTCTCATGGTTTAGTAAACAGCAAAATTCTGTAGCCCTATCAACAACAGAGGCTGAGTATATCACCGCAGGACGTTATCGTGCTTAGATTTTGTGGATGAAACAAACCTTGAAAGACTATGATTTATTTTATTCACATATTCCCATTTTCTGTGATAACACGAGCACTATTAATTTGACTAAAAATCCTGTATGTCATTCTCGTACTAAACATATCGAGATTAGACATCATTTTCTTAGAGATCATCATCAAAATGGAGATATTGACCTTGTACACATAGATACTGAGAATCAATTAGCTGACATTTTCACAAAACCTGTAGCAGAAGATCGTTTCAATTATTTACGTCGAGAATTAGGAATTTTGGACGTCAATAATATTAATTAATTTTATTTTATGATTATATTTCAAATACGCAAAAACTGTGTTAGAGACAAGCCAATAAAGAGTCTGTCTGTCACCACAACTACGGTTGAAGCGAAGCGGTACTTAAGAGTTCCCCGGTGAACCTCCGCCAGCTGGGACAGTACTCCTACAGCTAATCTGAAACAGTCGCTGTGTAATGATATTTAATCTATAAAATAATATTAATTATGTTAATTGAAGGTTGAAATTACTAATCTTTGAATTAAATATTTGAAATGAGCCAATGAAAAAGAAAGTATTTCAAACCAAACCCAGGCGAATTCGGCCAGACTTCGGACCGAATTCGGCCCGAGTTCGGTTGAGGGTGTCAGGTTATATATACCAGAACCCGAGAGTCTTTCTTTCTCATTGCTTCTAAACTACATCATAACCAGCAACAGCAGCCGCGAAGGAGCCCCGAGCCCTAGTTCTTCACCACTCCCTATCTTCTAATCCAAGTGGTGAAATCAATCCAAACTTTGGATTCGTACGGAGTTCGTCGTTCTCTTCGACATACTTTGATTTCGGGAGGTATAACTCTATCCTTCTCCACTTTTCAATTAGTGCACATTTACTTCTATTTTGCACAAATGGCACCTAAGGGATTCAACCCCTTTAAGAGGAAGAAGACAACCAACCCAAGTGAGGAAGGTTCATCTTCGGATCCACCCACTAATTCCCTATTTTCGCCAGTCCAATCTAGCGACGGCGCGTTCGACGAGTTTTACTTTCAAAACCCTAGACCAAGCCTAACTGTGGTATGGAGACTTCTCCATGAGATCCATATGCACAGGCGCACCCATCAAGTGGACTGTATTTCCTGATCATCGCCATTTCTTTGAGGCATTAGGGTTACAGTATTTTGTTAAACTCTGTTTTCCCGTAGCAACTAATGCCATTAGACTGTTTTACTGCAATATCATATTAAACAATTTTGATGTAAGCACACGTGTTGGAGGATTAGATATCAATTTCAATGATGTTTATTATAAACTGCCTGAATACAAATACATGCCTATGATGTTATGCAATTTTTTTCCTATTTCTATCATTTATCTTGTTTATTTTTTTGTGTTTCTTCACTGTTTGTTATTTATGCATTGATTGCAGGAGAGTTTTTACTCTTTTACAATTATTTTGCTAAATGACAACGGGGGAGAAAATAAAGATCTAACATTCTTTTGAGAAAATGCAGGACATGAACAATTTTTTTGATTTTATTTCAAGCTTAAATGTTATATCATTCATAGTTTATCAATTATCAAAATGGGAGAGATTGTTGGCCCATTGGTCATATGGTCAACCTGATTTTAATAATTGATCAAACTCTTTCTCGATATGTGAAGCTAGTCAGGATGTATCGGACTCTTGGACATGAACAAGAACAGCTATCTACACCGTTCAAGACCGAAGCTATGTTTGCCTGTTCGAGTCTGTATTTCCTTTAAGCAATGTATTTTTCATTTTATTGAGTCTAGGAATACGTTGTACACCGAGTTGTACTGGCAAATAGGCTATTCTAAAATGTTTTCAAAATACTTTTAAAATGTCCTTTGTTTTGAAAAACATTCTTTTAAACAAAAGCTTCAAAAAGATTTTCAAAAAGGTTTCCAAAAATCCCCAAAAACTAATTTTTAAAACCTAACCTAACCCTGACAGAACTCGGCCAGAGTTCGGCCAGAGTTCGGTTGGTGGCCGTTTGATTTTTGAATTCTCTGGAACTTGGTCCTCCTGCAGTTGCAGATTTGACCGAGATTTCCTCATCGAGTTCTGTCCGAATTCTGCCCGAATTCTGCCAGAATTCTGTCTTGGAATTCCTATAAATAGAGAAGAATTTCGATCATTTCAACTCACTCATTCACTTTCAATCTTCTCTATATCTAAAGCTTTCAGTCTTCCAAAGAGTTTTCTTGAGCTTTAAATTTCAGATCCCAAGCCAATTACAATCCTCTAGTCGATTTGCCAGTACGGTACGGTCTAAAAATTTCTGAGAGATTGTAATCGGAAGGCTTGATTGAGAAATACCTCTTCATATTTGATGTTGGACGAGTTCTTCGTATCAAAGCTCGCGTTGTAGAAGTTGCAAGGACTTCGTAAGAAAACTTGCGGTTTTGCCAATAGTGGATTCAACTGGTAGCAAGAGTTCTACCGACTGGATTAGTCCTCAACAGAGAAAAACCAGTATACATCGCTGTCTTTGCGTTTGCTTTCTTATCTCTGCCTTTACTTTACTTAGTTGTGATTATTATTCTGTGATCTTGCTGCTAACATTTTTTAATTAGCAATATTCCGCTGCCTACTCTATTCACCCTCCTCTAGAGTATTGTGCTTTACGATTTCGTTCCTACAGACTGGAACACCTTCAATAGGTTGTTCCGCAGGAAGTTATCCCCAACATCAGAGTTGCGGGAGATAGAAAGACAGTTCCAGAATCTGAAGCAAGGAAACATGACTGTTGGAGAATATACGGCCGAGTTTGGTCAACTTAGTCGCTTTGCCAAGAACTTAGTTGCTGACCCCGCCGATCGTGCTGAAAGATTCAAGTATGGACTGAGGAAAGGGATTCGTACTCCTGTGATCGCAGGCGGCGCCAAGACGTACGAAAGGATCCTAATATGAGCTCAGGATATAGAGAAGAGTCAGCCTGCTCGCTCAAAGATGGAGTATTCTGGAACTAGCAACTTCCAGAATAACCAGAAGAGGCCCATCCACAACAATAACAACAGGCCTTCTCATCACCAGCAGCAGCATCATCATGCAAGAAACAATGACAGAGCGCCTCAGAAGCAGATTCCTATCTGCGATTTCTGTAAGAGGCCTAGGGCATCAGTCGAACATCTGCAGGAAGAGGCTAGGACACTGCCTAGTCTGTGGGTCTGCCACCCACTAAGTGAAGGACTGCCCTACTGCATTCAACCGGACTGGAACAACATCGCAGAAGGCTCCTCTACCCACTCAGCAACAACAGTTTGGGCAGCACCAATAGAAGACTGGGCAAGCTTTTGCTCTAACAGCAGAGGAACAAGAGCCAGAGAAGGAACCTACCGCTGATGTTATCGCAGGTTTCATTTATATGCATTCACATCCTGATTTAGCATTATTTGATTCGGGTGCATCACATAGTTTCATATCATCAAAATTCATCTCTGCACACCACCTAGTTACGGGATTTAGCAAAAAGATATGTAGAGTTATGACTGGTGGTAGACCCATACCCATCACTGAGACCTGTAACTACCCTATAACTATATCTGGACACAACTTCTTAGCACCCTTACTGGTGATGCCCTTACCTAACTATGATGTAGTCCTAGGAATGGACTGGTTAAGTAAGCAGCATGCGCTAATAGATTGTCACAAAGGATGTGTAGTCTTCAGCCCACCTGGAGAGCCGGAGTTTGAAATCTCTCGAGCTCCGGAAGATATGGAGGGTATTACTTACTCCTCTATCACCGTAGAACCTGGACCTCCTCACCCTATCATAGCAGAATTCATGGATGTCTTCCCTGATAGTCTTCTAGGATTATCCCCAGATCGAGATGTAGAATTCACCATCGATCTAGTTCCCGGCTCTGTCCCTATTTCTTGGGGATGCTACAGAGTCAACCCTAAGGAGGCCAAGAAAACGAAGGATCAGATCAATGAGCTGAAGGCACTTGGATTTATCAGAGATGGAGCTTCACCCTGGGGAGCACCTGTCTTGTTCGTGCCCAAGAAGGACGGGACTGTGCAGATGTGCATCGACTACCGGGCGCTGAACAACATCACCATCAAGAACAAGTACCCCCTGCCCCGGATCGATGACCTGTTTGATCAACTCAGTGGAGCTAAGGTGTTCTCGAAGATAAACCTTCGATCTGGCTACCACCAAATCAAGGTCAGGAAGGAGGATATTCCAAAGACGGCGTTCAACACCAAATATGGTCAGTATGAATTTTTGGTCATTCCGTTTGGATTGATGAATGCCCCTGCGGTATTCATGAACCTTATGAACAATATTTTCCATGAATATCTGGATTAGTTTATTGTTGTCTTCATCGACGACATTCTGATCTACTCGAAGATCGAAGAAGAGCATGAAGAGCACCTGAGGAAAGTTCTGGGAACCTTAAGGAAGGAGAAGATCTACGGTAAGCTATCTAAATGTGAATTCTTCTTAGACAAGGTGGATTTTCTGGGCCATGTTGTCACAGGAGAAGGAATTTCGGTGGATCCAAAGAAGATAGCTGCCATTGAGAAGTGGAGTACACCAAGTTCTGTTGCTGAAATCAGAAGTTTCTTGGGTTTAGCTGGCTACTACCGGAAATTTGTGAAGGACTTTGCCAGAATTGCTGAGCCGATGACGAAGATCACCAGGAAGAATGGAGAATTTGTATGGACTGAAGCTTGCCAGGCAGCATTTGAGGAACTGAAGAAGAGACTTACAACAGCACCGATACTTGCGCTATCCGCAGGTACCGGCGGTTTCTCAATCTACAGTGATGCTTCTGGTAAAGGATTGGGTTGTGTTCTTCAACAACACAGAAAGTAATTGCTTACGCATCTAGGCAATTACGGACTCATGAGAAGAACTATCCCACGCATGATTTGGAGCTCGCAGCGGTGATATTTGCTTTGAAGTTATAGAAGCACTACCTCTATGGAGAGAGAGTGGAAATATTTACAGACCACAAAAGTCTTAAATATGTTTTCACTCAGAAGGAGCTGAACATGCGACAGAGGCGATGGCTAGAACTGATGAAAGATTTTGACATCGACTTGCAGTACCATCCAGGTAAGGCTAATGTGGTTGCAGATGCACTTAGTCGATACCCGATGGCGATGTTCTTGACCAAGGAACGACATTTACTGGAAGACATAGAGAAGCTTGGACTGGAGATTGTACTACCTGAAGAAGAAATAAGAAGCTGGGAAGAGAAGATATTATACCAGGAGTTGAATCATCAATGATGCAGTTGCAAGTGCGTTCAAGTCTGATGGACAAAGTCAAGGAGGCACAATTTCAAGACGAGACGCTTTGCAGAAACACTTGAAGGATTCTCAATCGCCAGCGATGGAGCACTGAGGCATGGTACGAAGCTTTGCGTACCAACTGGCGAACTGAGGAATAAGCTGATGCAAGAAGCGCACCAGTCGCAGTATTCCATACATCCAGGAGCTAATAAAATGTATCAGGATATGCGTACTGTAGTGTGGTGGTATGGAATAAGAAGGACGTATCCAGATTTGTGGCTAGATGCTTGATTTGTCAACAAGTGAAAGCCAGCAGACGGAGACCAGCAGGACTGTTGCAGCCACTAGACATCCCGGAGTGGAAATGGGAACACATAACAATGGACTTTGTGTTAGGACTGCCTCGATCCCAAGGAGGAAAGGATGCCATTTGGGTTATTGTGGACCGACTGACAAAGTCAGCTCACTTTATCCCCTTCAAGGTTGGTCTATCCACCGAGAAGTTGGCAGCACTGTACATGCAGCATATCTACCGGATTCATTTAGTTCCAGTAAGTATCGTATCTGACAGAGATACTAGATTTATCTCTCACTTTGGAAGAGTTTGCATGACAGTTTGGATACACAACTGAAGTTCAGCGCCGCCTATTATCCCCAAACTGACAGACAATCGGAGAGAACTATCCAGACGCTAGAAGACATACTGAGATCTTGCGTCTTAGAATTTGGAGGGTCTTGGGAAGACCACTTACACTTGGTAGAGTTCTCATACAACAATAGCTACCAAGCCAGCATCGGTATGACACCATTCGAGACACTTTATGGACGTCGTTACCGCATTCCACTTGCTTGGGACGACGTAGGAGAAAGAGTATTGCTTGGACCTGAAATGGTGACCGATACAGCAGAGAAGGTAAAGATGATTAGAGACAAGCTCAGGATTGCCCAAGACAGGCAGAAGCATTGGGCTGATAGCAGTCGTCGACCATTGGAGTTCGAAGCAGAAGATAATATCTTCGTCAAGATTTCTCCTACCCGAGGAACTTTCAGATTTGGCAGAGCAGAAAAGCTGAGCCCCAGGTACATCGGCCCATTCGAAGTTTTGAGCCGAATTGGAGAAGTAGCGTACCGATTAGCTCTACCAGCTAATCTTGAAGGCGTGCACAATGTCTTCCACGTTTCACAGCTCAGACGCTACATCCCGGATCCGAGCCACATCTTGGATCATTCAGAGCTGGAGATTGGACCCAGCCTCACAGTGCCAGAGAAGCCAGTGGCGATTTTAGACAGAGGTGAGAAGAGAACCAGGAACTCTGTGACGCCCATAGTCAGAGTTATGTGGCGACATAATTCCCCAGGCGAGTCTACCTGGGAGCGAGAAGATGAGATGCAGGAGCAGTATCCGTATCTATTTGAGACCTGAGGTAATTCCTAACCCTACCCTTTAATTTCGAGGACAAAATTTTATAAGGAGGGAAGGTTGTGAAATCCGTAATTTTAATTAACTGAGTTAGTGTCTAATAATTATTTTATTATTTATTTTTTCGGTTCAGTGAAAAATATTATTCATAATTGATACGATTTCTTGTTTTGGCCTGGCCCGTCCCGGACTTATTTTTGAACCCATGTTTGAATCCGAGCCAATTCGATTTTCGAAATCATTATTTAAAGTATTATTTTATATAAATATAAGTCTTCATAAAGAATAGAAAACTTAAAATTTTTCTTTTAATACTTTCTTTAAACTCTTAAACTCTCTTTTTCCATTCAGCATACTTTTCATTAAATTATCATATTAATTCTCTTTCTCTCTCTATTCTCATTAGCTAAGGAAGAGCTGTTCCTTTATTTTTTTTCCAACGACCAAATGGCCGAGCCCTTCCTCTTCGAAACTTCCGAGCTCCCTCGGCTCCCAAACCGTCGGCGACTCCTCGGCTTCCGAAACCCCCATTTCACCCTATATAAACCCCTTCTCTCCACTCTCCATCACAAACCACTTCCCAAACCCTCATTTTCCGAACCCTAACCCCTAAATCAGGCAAACCTCGCCTGATCCGAATTTTTCAGAGATTTTCCGGCCGTCGATCCTTCCCGCGGTCCCGAGCGTCGCCCTCCAGAGCCGACCTAGGCCGATCCCGAGCAGATCCGGCGCTGCACCGCTTCCAGGCCGGTCCGACGACCCCTTTCCAGCGCCTCTCCCGGCGTTTCCCGACGCCACCGTCGCCTCCTCTGTCCGGCGACCCCGCACCTGTGCCCGACCTCCTGTGGTCCCCGATCCGGCTGCCCCGTGTTCGATCTGTGGTCCATGGTTTTTCGTGGCCGTTTCTGCTGTCCAGTTTTCATTCCCGAGGTTATCCCGCGGCTCCCTGACCAACGAATATTGGGTAAATTCTGTTAATCTCAGTAGTTCGTCCCTCCCGAGTCGATGATGATTTTGGTTCTCCGATCCCGTTGCGGGATTCGGTTTAGATGAGTTCGATTTCAGAAAATTTCCAAAGTCCTCTTTGGTTGTGCTGTGGTTGGAGAATTTAAGTTCTGTTGATTAGTTTCGGAATTTCCAAAACTACTGGGTTTCTGTGGTTTTTGTTCCTGTGGCTTCTCGGAAATTCCGAGTTATGTTCGGATATATTGTAGATTTGTTTTATGATATTTTCGGGTTCTGAATAATTTTGGTTTACCAAAAACCGGAAACATGCTGTGGATGTATTTTCGGGTTCGATATTATTTTCGGGTTTTAATATTAAATGGTAGAAATAATTTCATAAGTTAATTCCCTGGTTGGAATATTATTGGTGTGTTGATTGGCACAATTCCCAGTATTGGGTTACAGAGGGAATGCTGCCCGAATTTTCTGAAAAATATTTTAAAAGTTTCTATATAAATTTCTAAATTGGCTTTTTGATTTGAATTCCGTCCTTATTGGTCAATGGGCTCTTAGCAAAATGCAAACGAAACCGGCATTGTTCCGGACGTTGAGGCATTAGCTAATTGTAAACATAATTTTTGAACCAAGTCTGAGACCTATTTTTTATATTATATTTAATAATAATTTATTGTTTAGAACTGGTTACTGGCCAAATCATATTTTGGTGCAGGGCCTCGGCCTGCTGAATGGATCGCTTCCCAGCGTTCAGAATTCATCAGTATATTTATTTTATTCCATTCATTTATGTAAATAATTGTAAGGGCATAAGCCCAACTTTTATTTCTTTTATGTGGTTCTGTAATAATGTAGAGTAGTTTTATTTCCTGGTTTGTTGGTTTGACGTAAACACGTAAAATAATAAATAACTAATTATTTTATAGAAATTAATATCATTTTCTCACATTAAAATAACTAGAAAAATTACAAGTCTGAGAACTATTCAATGTTTCTGTTTGGGACTTCTGTGCGACGACTCCTGTCTTAGCTTGTAATCGGCCGTTATGGACCTTCCTTGCGTGAGCACAATCTAGGCTCACGCGGCATCATGCCTTAGCGAGGACGATCGCTCCTACGGGAGCTGGACGTGACATAATGATATTGGGTTTGTGTAGACTTATCTCCGTATTTGATTGGTTGTGTAGTGGATATTTATGTGTATACATTAGACTTGGTTGTGTAGTCAGTGGATATTGGTTGTGTAATGTACTATTAGTTTTTATCATATTCTATTTTATTGTTTGTTTCAACTGTATGTGCCATTATCGGTGTTGAGTGTTCCACCGAAGGGGTCGGTGAACCCAGAAAATTCAACGGAGGGTTGCTCCAGGTCTATTCATTTTAAATGTTTATTATTAAACTGCAGGGATACTACACAAGCAGAATATGTCATTCTGTTTCCTATTTTTTTTTATTTTTTTGCAGATTTTAGCGACGTTTAGCGACGCGGATTAGCGAATACATAGAAGTCGCTAAACGTTGCAAAATGATGCTAAAATCTACAGTAATTTACTTACAGAATACAGTCAATAAACGTCGGTAATGGTAATAGTTACGTCGCTAAATCTACCGACGTTTAACGACTAAAGTTGCGTCGCTAAATCTACCGACGTCTATCGACTGTACATACGTCGCTTAATCAGCCGACGTTTATCGACTACATATATGTCACCTTCATTTTTGTATTTCTCGTATTTCGTAATTATACTCGTACCTGAATTTTTGGCATGTATTTTATTTTTTTAACTTGTGGAATTTTGGTATTTCTCGTATTTTGGGTTTTGACATGGCTCGATTTTAATTGGTTTGGGTTGATTTGGTTTGGTTTAATGTGTATTGGAACACCTTAGCCTATGCTCCACCTTCATTCCACTACAACCCACCCTCTTTATAATCCCCACCTAACACTCTCTCTCTTCATTACCTCCTCCATTAATTTCTTTCTTCTTCTTCCTCCACACAACTCTCCCAACCCATAGGCAAGTGCACCTTGCCACCACATGAGAACCCTATTTTTATTTGTCCATTAGCTAGATTAGGCCATGGTGATCAACATTAGAACTTGGCATTTTGTGATTTGGAGTCTCCATTGTTCTAGATCTAAGTTTTCTTTATTTTCGAATTTATATGATTTTGATCTATTTAAGTTAGATTTTCATGAGTTTTGATATTTCTATATGGAAGAGAATTCAATTTCACCCAAGATGGAGCTTTGGAAATCCGGATTTGGAGTTCGGATGACCAAGTTATGATGTTTTGAAGTTTTGAGAGCCATTGCAGCCTCTTCTCAGCCATGGAGTTCTTGCTGGTTTGGAGAAGACAGTGAGCAGCGTGCAGAGCTTTTTAGCTTACGCCACTGAGCTGCGCGCGCTCTTTAGCGCCGCGTACGCAGACTTGGGTACGCTTCCTGTTGGAAGCGTGTCTCTTGCGTACGCAGACTTGGGTACGCTTCCTGTTGGAAGCGTGTCTCTTGCGTACGCAGACTTGGGTACGCTTCCTGATTGGAAGCGTGTCTTTTGTATACGCAGACTTGAGCGTGCCCAGGTACGCAGACTTGAGCGTGCCCTGACTTGAGCGCACACATGTCCTGAGCGTACGCTTCCTCCTGCGTGCGTGCTTTTGTGCGTACGCTGCTCTCCTGCGTGCGTGCTTTTGTGCGTACGTGCTCTCCTGCGTGCGTGCTTTTGTGCGTACGCTGCTCCCCCTGCGTGCGTGCTTTTGTGCGTACGCTGCTCCCCTGTGTGCGTGCTTTTGTGCGTACACTGCACTCCTGCGTGCGTTTTGTGCGTACGCTGCTCCCCTGCGTGCGTGCTTTTGCGTGTATGCTCCCCCTGCATGCGTGCTTTTGTGCATACGCCTAACCCCCTGATCCCTTGCTTACCCCATTGGCTTTTGGAGTATTGGTTTTATTTCTCGGCTTGGTTTCTCTTTTGTGGATTGGGTTTTTCTGAGATCTGTTCGACACAGCCCGATATCTTGACCCGACACGGCTTAACACGATTTTCAAGTAATTGTTTATGACTAGTTCGGTTCTCGAGATTTTTCTGTGAATTATGATCCTGGTATTCTCTGATCTTCTTGCTAGTGACCCGGTGGGTGCACACCTAACTTGTAACTTGTACTTAATCCTTGTGACTTGATAACTTGATAGTGGCCCGTGGCGGCGCACTCTTGACTTGACTTGACTTGATTTGACTTGACTTGACTTGACTTGTAACTTGTAACATGACTTGATAACTAAATGCTGTTGCGACGGCTAACACGACTTGACAAGAATAAATGGCCTGGACACCGTGGAGAATGTGTTTGTACAAATGAACCTGTCTTATCTTGCATCATGTCAAGGACATGAATCCCTGGTTTCCCACGGACAGGGATTCATACTGAATATGGCTTGGATTAATGACTAGATTGATCAAATAGTTCATGGAGAATTTCCCAGTTACCCGTTGCCCCTTTGGTCCCGGCCTTATATTATATACTTGGGATTTGTTGCTATCCGTCGAGATGAGAGCACTTCCAGCCCGCCATCGAGTGTGGTACCTTAGGACACATGTATCTTACTACAGTGTGTCTGCTATATCCTGCTATATTTTCATTTTCTTGCTGGGATCACTCAGGCAGTAACAAACAGGTAACCGGACTTAGAATTCTCATTGCATCTTGCTAGTAACTAGGTCTGTGATAACCCTAGTTAGTTAAAGTATCAAGCCGTACTTATTGCTTGGCCGTGATTGTTGGTTGAGGTATAATCTGTCTAGTCCTGTCTTGATCCTATACAAGATTGTTACATATCTTGATTTCTTATATTCACCTTGCCGATAAATGGTGGGAGAAACCAAGTTCTGTTCAGACGAAGGGTTACAACCTCTGTCACGCCCCAGAACCAGAATACTGGAGAGCGGGGGCAGACATAGCCAGCTACGCATATTTGAAATGGAAACCACCTCGATATACGATCACGGCTGTCTAGATATATGAGGGTTTACTACAAGCCAACAGTCTTATGGTCATGAACAAGCCTAATGTCTCAATCACAAGCAAGTAAGTAAGGTCGCAAGATGTATGATCATTAAATATACAATAATAAGGCGTCCCAAATATTACATATTCAGCTGATCATGAAGCTAGTCGTTACAAAATGTTAGGACTAGCAAGAGTTTAGTCGTACATGATCAACCCTAGGATTTGTTAATCATGTTTACAGCCCGTAGGCAGACAGTAAGTAAAAGTGCATCGAGCTAACAGGTGCTCGTCGGCTAAACGCCTCAAAAGAATAGTTTTACAATAAAGTAGACAAGACAAAAAGGAAAACCCACTCTTGGCCCGGGTTCCGTCTAGTTGTCACCATTGGGCTGGAAGCTTGGTAGATCCTCGGGAGCTGCTCCGAAATCTGGCCACACAAAACCAGCTCAACCCCAGAAAGAGCAAGTGCCACAAGGAGGCCACGAAATAAGAACAAAAGCCAGCAATTAGCACAAGAAAATCTAATATTAACACTAGAATTTATGAAAACATGTCAGGATGATATACGACGAGATAACCATGGAACTATTCCGATAACCAGGTTATAGCCCGTAAACCAAACAAGGACCGGGGTTGTAACCCTTCATCTGAACAGAACTTGGTTTCCCACCATTTATCGGCAAGATAATAATGTGAGAAATCAAGACAGGAAGCAATCTTGTACTGGATCAAGACATGACTCGAAGTATTCTTGCTTTGCTCGAGGCAAGTACATCTACACACTCATTTACTGTCTTTTAATGCTAGAACATGTATTAACCCTGTTAAAATACTACTTTCTGAATAACTGCAAGTTAAATCTTCACATGTTACATTAAATTGGTCCCTACCATGCTTAGGACAGTTATCATATCTTCTCATGTTCCTTACTGGTTCTCAGTACATGTTTTACTATGCTTTTACTACTCGGAGTATTCACATGTTTCATACTGTTCCCAGTACCGGCTATGCTTACATTACTCCCAGTGTCTCTCACATGTTTTACTGTTCTCGTATCTCTCACATGATAGAATAGGGTTATGGGGAAACTGATAGTAGTGTACGTGATCATGACCCCCCTACAGTTGCGAGCTCGGTCGCATTTTATATGCATACCTTGCCGCAGGCCATTATCTCGCATTTTTGTACGGATGTACACTATGCTGTTGACTTGTACGTATGTACATTTTATTTACATGTTCCACAGTACATTGTACATCTATTGACCGATCACGTGCCTGCTACAGTTTTAAACATTACATATACATCTGTCTCTATGACATATGTATCCTTGCCATGCTAGATTATGAGATATACCATGATTCCAGATATGCCATGTTCCCTGTGTTACTATGATATTGTGATCCCAGTTGTACCATGAGGCCATGTTTCTAGTATTTCCTGTTTTATAGACTTATCACACCATTTCTTGTTGTACATCTCTTTCATTATATGCTCAGTACTTTAGTTGTAGAGGTTGTACTTGCTCCCGTCCTGACAGGATAACGTTGTAGGTATACTTTTCGAGAAGGAAACGCTGTGTGTTACATGTTATGGTACTGCATTGAGGACCTGGCCTTAGCTCTAGCAGAGGCCCCAACGGGGAACCTTGCTTAGTTATTTTCATGTGTTTTGAGACTTAGACCTTGTCTGTACTTATATTTGGATACTGGACTTTGTCTCCAGTTAGATACTTTGGTTATGTATTATTAAGTCTGTGCTCATGTTACCTTCGCTTATAGATGCTGTGTTGTGATGAACTTTAAATGTAATTTTAGAACTGTTAGCTGCTTAGATTCTTCATTGTCTATTCTTAGAACAGCTTACTGCGCTTTAACCAAGCGTAGGCTGGACATGGCTCAGCCCGGCCCAACAATTTGGATAACGGGTCGTGACATATTTTTTTGGTGGCCCATGCAGGTCCTGACTTAAGTTGTTTGGTTACGTTATTGTACCAAGCATGCCTGCAATTAGGATCTAGGACAACTTGTTAACACTAGGGATAAACATTTAGAACACCTAGAGGATTTCTAGGATTGTAACATAGGAGAACTCATCACAGCATAGGACCGTTAGCTATAATTAGCTTCTTGTTTGTATTTCAGTGGGTCAATTTAGACCAAGTTTGTACCCTTGGGATGACCCCTGAGGATCTTACTCTAATCTTATCTCGAAATCTGTTTTCACCTGTTTTATTTGCTCTCCTCTAAATTCGTTGTTGAATTTAATTCCTGATTTTCATTGTTGACTTTGATCTTGCATCGTGATAAATTTTGTGGATTGAATCATGATATATCCTGATAAGGTAAACGTCTGCTTTATTTATGGAGTTTAGAATTTATCGCAGCCATATTAGCTGGTATGACAAAAACATAGAGCCTGATTTCGGATATATTATCCTATTCATAGAATTTAGATTTTCTCGCAGCCATACCGGTTGGCGTGGCTATGATTCTAGATTATATGATTTTAGGGAGTATACCTTAGTTATGACTCTATCGTTTATTGCATCTAGGCTTACTGGTGTGGCGAAAATTCTGGCAACATGATTTCAGGAAGACGTGTATGGTTATCAGATCATATCTCAACTTGGTTTACTTTGTTATGACCGAATGAGCAAGAATAAATTCTTATTATCATTCTTCCCCGTCTTGATTAACTTTGCCCTATCTACATCTGCAACTAGAATTACAGGTTCTCTAGGACTCTCCAATAGGATTGCTTTCGCGTTATCTTTTGGACATATTATTTTTCCATCTTTCCTATGACTTGACTAAACTCTTCTTCGTTAACCTCTTGGTTAATTTTTCTCGTTATGTATCCCGTTGTTTTCGTACCATTCTTGGAGATATTTCAATAAACTTTTCTGTCTTGCTTGACTTTAACTTGTTTGGACACTGTTATGGATTGCTTAACCCAGTCTTAGGCCTTGTTACCTTCTATTTCATAGGCGGCCGAAATAGCCAAACCTTGTTAGCTGATTCTGTAAGTATAACTATAAATGTATTGTGTGATTGTGATAAGTACTTTTCCTAGGGATTGGTTAGATTAAGCTTATAGGACAATTATGAGTGATTAACTGTAGTAGACTTGGAAACCATTAAGAACGACTGTGTTGATAGTATGACTTGATGATAGGGTATCTATGATGGAATCATGAGATGGTATATGTTGTGACTACAGAATGAGGATCCGAATCATGTATTTACAAATTGAGGATTTAGCATTTGTAGAATTTTGGGTGGATTATCTATAGCTAATTACATGTGATTAGAGGGTAGATCGATATGTGGAATGATATAGAATAAGTTAGAATGGGATGTAATGTTGCATACGAGATCAAAAGATATCAGTTAAAAGACATGGAACAAGACAAAGACATATGTACATTGGTAATTAATCGGGAGTTTGAAATCGAGGATTTATATTCGGAGGACTTGTTGAGTAAAAAGAAAAAGGCTCTACGCCAAGAATTGAACGTATAATTTCAAGGAGAAACTGTAGGAAAGGATTGGCGATAAATGATGCTAAGGAACTGTGGATTGATAGAATATGGATACTTAGAATACGATAAGGAAATCCAGTAATTACGATTGAGGTTGAAAATACGGTTAATGATTAAGCATTTTAGGCTTATAGACATGTCCAGAGATGACCTATATTGTAGAGTATACATAAATGTTCCATGTTAGAATGGAAGATTTTAAAGGATATATGACGTAGTTTATGATAGAAGGACTTTGTTGAACCTGAACCAAAAAGATTGTAAGGAGAAACAGAAGAGATGATTTCAAGGATAGCAGATTGAGTATCGTAGCCAGGGCAGCTACATGTTAGCTTTGACCGGTTGGATGATTTTTAATTTCGAGGACGAAATTTTTGTAAGGTTGGTAGGATGTAAGCCCCCTGAATTTCAGGGTTTATTTTTTTTTTCTGAATGAATTATTATCGATAAATATTTTATTTATTAATTGTTTTCATCATTTATGTACCTTTCTGTAGCTTTGACTTCTGGAGCGTCAGGGATACCAATCTCTGTAACTCTCTTCATGGGTTTTGAAGTAGGCAAGATTATCTTCCTGTTGATATCGTGTCCCACTTGAACTCGTTCCCTTGTGCTCTTTTTGTATCGCGCAAGTTCAGGTCAACTTAGACCAATTAATCGTTGAATATTATTCCCACTTTTATTTTTGATCATCGTTTGCACGTTACCGTTGCTTTTAATTTAGGAGCACTAGATCAGCCATTTTCTCAAAACCAACTTCTCATGAATGATCTACTCGAGACGCTCTTCACCCATGACCTTCGTGTCCCACTCAGACACTTCATTTTGTGCTCCATTTTCTTCGCACAACTTCCGGGTCAATTTAGGCCGATTTATTTTCTGCCGTGAAACCCGATTTAATTTTCGATTTAATTTCAGGACCCGACATCGATCCAGCCTGTCAACCCGAAGTATGGACGTGGCCCACATGAAGCCTACTATCCGCATGAAACTTGTGTCCCATTTATTGGAGTCCCCGTATATCATTTATTTACCCATGATTATAAATTCTTTTTAATTTAATTATCGCCCCCGGTTCGATTTTGACCCGACCCGGCTCGACCGAACCCGAACCCAAGCTCCGCGTTGCTTTCATGACTGCCCGAGTACCCCACATAATTTCCCTATTTTATTTTTAATATCTATTTATTCTCTCTCTATTCTACAAATATCTCATTTAATATCCCTTATATATATACATATATATATATATAATATATATATATATATAAATATCTCTCTTACACTCTCTCTCCAAACAAACACCACATCACCCCCTCCCCTCTCTCTTTACAGCAAAGAGCACCCCCCCTTAGCCGACTATTCCTCTCTCTCTAATATCCACTCTCTTCTCACTTTATATACACCCACACACAAAATATTAATCTCTCTCTCCACTCTTCTAAAAAACACACACGAACACCACCACCAGCTCCACAGCCACCTACATCGACCACAACCGCCACCGTTCGACTCGCCCTGTCACGTCGAGCCCAGCGCCACTGGAGCGCCCCGATCCGACGCTACTCCG